>JAMPIV010012108.1:0-40542 GCA_024509875.1 Oreohelix idahoensis
CGTCATGTCTATTTGCTTACCTGTTCCTCCCTGCTGTGGAAGGAACTGATAAGATAATATTTATCGACAATCATGTTGGCTAATTTCAGGTGTGCCCGACATCAGGCTACGGAGTAACATTAAAATCGCCCAGCGCAGTTGTTTAATCGCTGATAAGACCGGGGTGCGTTCTCTGCCAAGATGGTAAAAAGACGGATTTTGTGCGCTCAAGCGACAGATAACGAGATTACTCGTCTGTGCGACACATTTTGGACAGACATGCCTGACATCGTCGTTTCCGGCACACTTTGTTACAAAGACATTACTTTATATTAAAGTAATAATAAGTTATTTGTAAACATGGCCGAGAGAGGATCGGATGTTTTCATTCCATATATAGGAGACGTGACCGTTTGCATCATGCATATTATTTCAGATGGAAATAATTTTGAAATTACCCCACACAAAACGCATGTTTGAAACGATTGGAGCTTTCTTAGCATCGTAACAAAACAAATGTCGGGGAGGAAGGGCCATATAACCTGAACTTTTCGCAGTTTTAAGGAACCGGGATCTGAGGAAACTTAAAACACGGAGTCATAGAGAGAATCTAGTGTTAAAATAATGACCCCAATAACACGTGTAAGAGGCCTAGTCAAGTGCCATTATTCATCTGAGTAAACAGTCTGTGAGCCAAGATTGGCGTAAGTTGTGCATTTTACATTTTCTAATTTTCATTACTAACATGTGAACTAATATATGTATTGCCACGTGAATATTGATATGTGAAAATTGCTAAATGGTTGTCTGTCATTTGAGGCTGGCAACCTCGTCATATAGAATGATGAATTCATGAACCACCACTGCAAGCGCTGGTGACTGCCTTATTGCTTGTTTCTTCAAGAGAACTAAAAAGCATAGGTAGTCCCAAGTTCCACATGGAGCAGGTAGGGAAAGATGAAAGAAATGATGTACATTCTAATTATAATATTTCATTTTCAAATCAGTGTAAATGTCTATTTAAACATTTGCACTTTAAAATTAATGAAAGTTTCAAAGCTTTTCAATCAGTGTAGATGTAAATGAAAACATATTCAATCTATATTGTGAACACTTTCCAATCAGTGTAGATGTTTATGTAAAAATATTCTATCTACACTATTAACCTTTTCATTTGAATGTAAAGTAAATATAAAGCTGTTCAATTTAAATTTAAAGAAAATTGTCTCTCGAGGGATTAAGTTTAATTCACTTTAAAAAAAAATAATTATTCATTACTTTAAAACCTTGTTAAAACCTAAATGACTATTAAATCTGTTATTTGTAAATACGTATAAAAATTTAACGTTGATTTAATCATTTTGAATGTACAGCATGTTTGCCTCAGTCAATTTACTAAATACACTCTAAACAGAGCTTTACCGTAATAAGAAGAATTCCACTGAGTAAATCAGGGTGGGGGCTTGAACGAGCTGAATTAATAATTGCTTAATTCTTCATAACAGGCGGCGGACCGATATAAGTTAACAATTGCCCTGCCAGTGCAGCATTGTTCTTGACTTCGGAAATATCTTATGAAAACTCCCTTGAGATAGAAGCATCATTATCCTTCTATCTACAACTCTGCCAAGAGTAATCTTGTGCGAAGGTAGACACCTTTGAAGACCCATATTAGATACTGTTGAGTTTTGGCCATTGTTGGACCACTGTCACGTAGGTCCTTATGTCATTAAATTACCTACATCTTCTTCCTATTCTTTCACCCTAATCCTTTCATTTATATTCTTTCCATACTTGTTTTTCCTGTATTTTTCGCATCACTCGGTTGCGAAAAATATTTTCTTCAGTATTTTTAAACTTTACCTGTTTCTTTCTCAAAACTGAGAATCGCGCTAGGACGATATTACGTAGATGTCAGGGCTGCAGGGCGTCAGAAGGCGTGATAAGTCGGTTCGCTGAACATAGGACGTAGACAATCGTCTACATTCTCACCGAGCGCGCGAGCTTCTTCTCGGCATAAGTCCCGGTGAGGTGTGATACTTTACATCTGCACCGGTCAGTATTCAGACATTTGTCTGAAAAATCCCAAACTGACACGGCGCTCACTGTGGGCCATGGTCAGCTGTAGTGTGAAAACTGCCCTGCATTGGAGACAGGTTGTCTGAGATTTCGCAACTGACACGCAGAAAGTGGCAGTTTACGACAGCCTCTTCTAGTTACGTAGTTGTTATGAGAAAGGGGAAATTATTTCGTTTTTGCGAAATAAACGTTCATCTCTTTGTCTGGGTTTTCATATATGCTAGAATGAGCTAGATTTCATTATCACTCAGTAACTTCGCAGTCAAGACTAGAACAAGCCTCGTTCGATTTCTAAAAATCTCTGTTAAAAGAGATGGCCTTTAGTTTGATCGAAGTGGTTTAGTTCTTAGGAATTCTGTGTTTGAGGTATCATATATTATTATCTAGTATATCTAGTATTTTGTGAAGTGTTTATAAGTGCTAAATCGCTATTTATTTCTCTAGGTAGATCTGGTGCAGAGCGAATAATTTATAAGTCTGTATTAATTTCTAGTGACGTGTCTCAGTGGAAAGCAGGATAAATTATATTTCCAGCTTAAATTCAGTCGGCTATTACTAAATTTAATTTAACTGCTAAATAATCAGACGAGAACATAATTTTCAAACTAACTTATAACTGCTAGACTAGATGTCTCATGAGTCGTGACGAGAATATATTTATATATATCTCTAATTCATGATGATTAATTTATGACTATAACTTATTTCACGGGAGGTGTTAAATGATAAGTTAAGGTTTACGCCCGCAGTTAAAATATAAGTATACCCTTAAACATAGGATGTATAAATATTTCATATATATGTTTCTTTATACAGAGATTTCTGTGGTAACCTAACTATACCAGCGTTACGTACTGATGAACCTATCCTGTGAAGACTAAAAAAAAAAAAAAAAAAAAAAACTTTTCCCTTAAAGACTTGGTCGTAAGCTTTTCAAGAACTTTAACGTGAACTGAAATAACGGGCCCAGTGTGCCTGAATTAGTCCTTCCAGAAACGATATTCTAAAGTACAGCCTTTGTGGCAAGTAACATTATTCATAGCATTAAACTTGCCGACATCTTTTTTGACCAAATGTGTGGTGAACCCTGATTATCTGTTGAGAGAAGCTGTCCACCGGTCATTTTCCTAATTTAGGGAAACCTCGTGTTCTGACATTGTGTGCTCGCTTAACCCTAATTCTTACTTCGTGAGTCAAGATACACTAACTTTAGTCTGAAATAGCTGACGCCTGAAGCTGATGCTCCCCGGAGAAATTTCTGAGAAAAAACCAAAACCAGCAAACCACTCTGTAGAGCTGGGATCCGCTTCAGTGAACGACAGAACAGACAAAGGGTGTGAATGTTACCAAGGTTGCGCCAGACGGCAAGCTACATCACGTATGTAATTAGTACAGGGCCCTGATGAAAGAACCGAGTGAAAGTAGACGGTGTGAGGTATGTGAATTTCACCCATGTTTGTAATTCCATTTATGAAACTTGTTGTCAATGCAAGAATATTTTTTTTTTGACTTCCCTCAGGTTAAAACCTACTACATCTAAGTCGGTTCATATTTGTTTACGAGGAAAGAAAGAAAAATTATTAGACAAACTCATATGTATCATTGAATCTCCTGGCTTTCACTTTACTCATAACGGGACTGTGGGCTTACCTTGAGGGGATGAGATCATATTGGGGTCTATCATTTCTTGTAGCAATTTCATTGATTATTGTTTTGACCACGTGTATATGTTTATTTTCTTTTCTTGATGAATTTTATGTGTTGTGAGGAAATTTTTAGCTGATAAATAAAAACTTCCCTTTGAAACTAAAAGCAGCGTGTTGGTCAGCTCGTTCAGAATATATATATGTAATCATTTTGATAGTCTTCCCACGTCTGTGTGTCTACCTGTTGTCACTGGTGTGTGTGCACGTGAGTGGTATGTTCATTACATATTAGCATATGTTGTCAATAGTCTGTCCGACTCTTACATAAGTGTCGTAGAAGATAGGCCTGAGAGAGAGAGAGAGAAGAATCTTGTCTTTTTCCAGGGGACCGTTCTATTGATTCGCTACCACTGCACTCGTGGAAAGATCTATTTCTGTATTAACTCTCACAGCAGCTATCACTGATTCTATCTATTCAGAAGGGACCAACCAAAGTCTTAAGTTCCTATCAAAAAAAATCTACGACAAATGGGGTGTCGCCCGACGGATTTTTGAACTTTGAATAGGAAGACGAGACGACAAATAGTAGCTCGTCTGTAATCTTTCTGTATTCTGATATAGAGTAAGAGTGTGTTGTTTTGTGGATTATATCTTTTTAAAAAATAATTTATCCCCTAGACGTAACGAACGATCTGTTAAGGGCGTGCTGACCACACAACTAATAATTGTTTTTCCACAGCATTTTAAGCAATATACATTTGAGTTACAGGTTAATTGTGTCGGAATATATGTTAATTACTGATTTTGTAATACTAACGCTGGTAATAGTTTGTGAGTGTATAACATTCACAGGGTTATGAAGTAGTAGAGGTTGGAGCTAAGCTAAGGAGTGCGTTTCGGACTAATTCGTCCAGATTAATTGCCTCCCTTACCCTAACTGACTTCAGGGGTGAACTTATAGTGGATTTTAAAAATAAAGGGGATTATTTTTTTTTTGTCTCCGAAATTTTAGCTATAATCTTTGTGTTTTCCACTGTAGCAACTTACTTTTCAGAATAAATCTTAACTACCATTTAGTTGGCGTAGTCGTGTTTTGCATTAGGTGCTTTATTGCCAATTAATAGCAGCGATAGTTAGATTTTATTTTGGAGGAGGTATCCCAGGGTTAAGAATATCATCTTTTTTTTTTATTTTTGAAATTTCTCGTAAGTGGTAGGAACCAGTGTATCCTTTCTTCTTCTCTTCTTGAACTAGTCTCAGCCACTGATTTACTATTGCCGAGAGGGCAAAGCTTAGGCAGATGCTCAGACAGGAAGCAAGGGAAGAGGGACTGGACGGCGAAGAAGCGAAAGCGTTTGTCAACGAAGAACTGGACAGATATGATGCGGAGCAGAAGGAAAAGGCGGCGGAGAGGAAAGCGGCAGAAGCTAGAGAGCAGAGAAAGATGGACGAGGAAATGGAAATTCGCAGGATGCAGCACGAGGAAAGAGAAAATGAGCAACGACGACAGCATGAGCTGGCGCTTAAAGCTCTAGAACTCCAAAGTCGTGGTGCTGCCTCTACCTCCAGCAATGGAGAATCTTCTCCTCATTCCTCCTTAACTGATCCTTCTAACACTCAATCTCTTCAACTAAACGCCATGTCTTTCACTCTAGAATCTTTTCCTTGTCCAAATGAGAAGATTGACACATGATTAGAAAAATTTGAGAAAATTGCAACTCTGTACGGGTTAGAGAGGTCGCGTTGGAATATGAAACTTTCCCAGGCCCTAAAAGGTTCTGCTTATGATGTTTATTCTAAGCTGGAAAGTAGCCAACAAGACGATTATGATGTGTTGAAGAAAGCGTTACTGGAGCGCTTTGAAATGAACGCTCGCAAATTTTTGCAACTGTTTCGCAACAGCAGAAAGGAGAATTCTGAATCTGTTCACCAGTTCTCTTCCCGGCTAAATGGATATTTGACAAAGTGCCTTGAGCTCTCGCAGCTCCCCTCTACCTATGAAGGTCTTGAGGAATTTGTTTTAACAGAACAAATAAAGAACACTTTGTCTGCTGATACCCGGAGATTTCTAGCTGAGCAGGGGGCAGAAAAACTTGAAGACATTTTGGAAAAGTCTGAGCGTTATCACAATGCGCTGGCTGAACTACCGGCCACAAAGCGGAAACCGACAGAGGAGCATTTTCGAAAACATAACCTAGAGCAATCTTCTCAGGCTTCTAACCAAAATAACCACAGAGAAACTGGACCTCAAAACCCCCCTCCTGAAAAATCCAAGTTCTACAAGAACAAGTACCCCAACCACCCCAAACAGTCTGATCAACCCGACCGCCCTACATGGCAGCGTAGCCAGAAAGGACAAGGTGGCAAAGGGAGAACCCCTGAGCACTAGACATATGATCAGAGCGAGCATACCGAGCCGAAACGCATCGGATGCTTATTAACAGTCTCGCAAGGTGGAATTATTGACAGTGATTCCCAACCTGTTGGGGATGGACCCTCAACGCGAGGTACTGTTATTTTGAACGGTTCTCAAACTTCTTGCTTATTTGACACGGGGCTTTCTTACGATTGCATTGTTGCCAGAAACCTGGTCAAACCCGGTCAAGAGACAGCAGAGACCGTCCAACTTTGTGGAGTTCGTAAGAGTGATGCACCTACAGCGCTTCCCATTGCATTGGTGGAGATACACTCTGATTTTGTCAGAGGCATGATCAAAGCAGCTGTTATGGATGATCCCATCTACCCAGTCATACTCGGCGGGAGATACGTGTGTATTGGGAAACCGGAAGAGCCGATTGTGGCAGCAGTAACTACAAGAGGGCAAACCAAGAAGGAACGGGAGCCTGCGCCTAATTTGTTACCTATGGAACTTAAAGAAGCGCAATACGAGGATCCTACTTTGGCACCCTGCTTTAGGAAACTGCCCATGGCTAAGGAACCCAAACAGCACGGGGACATTTTTTCTAAGGATGGCGTACTTTATCGGAGAACGGGCAAGCCTGACCAAGGTTACAACCAGCTCCTAGTACCGAAACAGTACAGAAGCCAAATCCTAGAAATGGGGCACTCTCTTCCCTTCAGCGGACATATGGGACATAACGCCACAAACCAACGTATAACCACTCATTATTGGTGGCCAGGAGTAAATACTGATATTATCAGATATGTCAAATCCTGTGCCCAGTGCCAACGTGTGCCACCCAAGCAACGGGCACCCCCAGTCTCTTTGGGAGAAATGCCAATAGTGGGAACACCATTCGAACGGGTTGTGATCGACATTTTAGGACCCTTAGAAAGGACTAAAAGAAGGAACAGGTTTATCCTGACCTTAGTCGATACATGCACTTTATGGGCAGAAGCTATCCCGCTAACATGCGCAGATGCCAAGCATGTCGCAGAAGCCCTCGTGCAGATTTTCACTCGGTTGGGATTCCCGCAGCAAGTGTTGACGGATAATGGATCTCCATACCGAAACCTGTTGATGGATGAGATCGTTAAGATCTTGAGGACCCAACACATCCACACTAAGCCATATACTCCGACCGAAAATGGGCTCGTGGAACGTGCTAATGGAAACCTCAACATGCTGCTAAGTAAACTGGCACAAGTGAAACCTGAAGATTGGGACCTTTGTATTCCTGGAGCTTTATTTGGCTACAGAGAATCTCCTCATACTTCCACAGGATTTCCGCCAGCGACACTCTTATTCGGCAGACCCATTAAGGGCCCGCTTGAAGTCTTACTTCAGTCTCTGACAGACGAGAAGGCGGATGAGACAGTTGTCTCAGCAAGTAAATATGTGTCGGTTTTAAAGGAAAGGTTGAAACTAGGGTGGGACCTAGCAACGACTAACTTTAAGCGAGCACGCACCAAGCACGCTAACCGATACAGGAAAGTCGCGAAAGAGAGAGAACTGGAAACAGGAGAGAAAGTTTTGGTGTTACTCCCTACCGAGAACAACCAACTGAAGATCGGATGGCAAGGGCCGTTTACCGTCCTGAAAAAGATTTCTAAGGCTAACTACCAGATCTCTATTCAAGGAAAGGAGAAGGTTTTCCATTTAAATCTCTTAAAGAGATACTTGGAAAGACCAGTGCCAACCTCCGACCATCTCCTGACGATCGCCAGAGCTGACGAAGATGATGATAGTGGCAGGGATATTCCACCGCTATCACAAGAAATCTTTCAAAAATGTCAGAAGCGGCGACGCTCTTTCAAGCGCGCATGGGAGACATTCCAGAGGAAGGAAACTTTGGGTAGTAGACTCGAGTAGGAATTGGAGAGAGATGGAGGGGGAAGATGAGAGGGAAGAAGACAGACACCCCGAAGCTACGGTTATATGAAATTTAATTCCATAACGTAGACATGGAGTGCTTCCATATCTTAAGGGGGGGACGTCCTGTCACGTAGGTCCTTATGTCATTAAATTACCTACATCTTCTTCCTATTCTTTCACCCTAATCCTTTCATTTATATTCTTTCCATACTTGTTTTTCCTGTATTTTTCGCATCACTCGGTTGCGAAAAATATTTTCTTCAGTATTTTTAAACTTTACCTGTTTCTTTCTCAAAACTGAGAATCGCGCTAGGACGATATTACGTAGATGTCAGGGCTGCAGGGCGTCAGAAGGCGTGATAAGTCGGTTCGCTGAACATAGGACGTAGACAATCGTCTACATTCTCACCGAGCGCGCGAGCTTCTTCTCGGCATAAGTCCCGGTGAGGTGTGATACTTTACATCTGCACCGGTCAGTATTCAGACATTTGTCTGAAAAATCCCAAACTGACACGGCGCTCACTGTGGGCCATGGTCAGCTGTAGTGTGAAAACTGCCCTGCATTGGAGACAGGTTGTCTGAGATTTCGCAACTGACACGCAGAAAGTGGCAGTTTACGACAGCCTCTTCTAGTTACGTAGTTGTTATGAGGAAGGGGAAATTATTTCGTTTTTGCGAAATAAACGTTCATCTCTTTGTCTGGGTTTTCATATATACTAGAATGAGCTAGATTTCATTATCACTCAGTAACTTCGCAGTCAAGACTAGAACAAGCCTCGTTCGATTTCTAAAAATCTCTGTTAAAAGAGATGGCCTTTAGTTTGATCGAAGTGGTTTAGTTCTTAGGAATTCTGTGTTTGAGGTATCATATATTATTATCTAGTATATCTAGTATTTTGTGAAGTGTTTATAAGTGCTAAATCGCTATTTATTTCTCTAGGTAGATCTGGTGCAGAGCGAATAATTTATAAGTCTGTATTAATTTCTAGTGATGTGTCTCAGTGGAAAGCAGGATAAATTATATTTCCAGCTTAAATTCAGTCGGCTATTACTAAATTTAATTTAACTGCTAAATAATCAGACGAGAACATAATTTTCAAACTAACTTATAACTGCTAGACTAGATGTCTCATGAGTCGTGACGAGAATATATTTATATATATATCTCTAATTCATGATGATTAATTTATGACTATAACTTATTTCACGGGAGGTGTTAAATGATAAGTTAAGGTTTACGCCCGCAGTTAAAATATAAGTATACCCTTAAACATAGGATGTATAAATATTTCATATATATGTTTCTTTATACAGAGATTTCTGTGGTAACCTAACTATACCAGCGTTACGTACTGATGAACCTATCCTGTGAAGACTAAAAAAAAAAAACTTTTCCCTTAAAGACTTGGTCGTAAGCTTTTCAAGAACTTTAACGTGAACTGAAATAACGGGCCCAGTGTGCCTAAATTAGTCCTTCCAGAAACGATATTCTAAAGTACAGCCTTTGTGGCAAGTAACATTATTCATAGCATTAAACTTTCCGACATCTTTTTTGACCAAATGTGTGGTGAACCCTGATTATCTGTTGAGAGAAGCTGTCCACCGGTCATTTTCCTAATTTAGGGAAACCTCGTGTTCTGACATTGTGTGCTCGCTTAACCCTAATTCTTACTTCGTGGTTCAAGATACACTAACTTTAGTCTGAAATAGCTGACGCCTGAAGCTGATGCTCCCCGGAGAAATTTCTGAGAAAAAACCAAAACCAGCAAACCACTCTGTAGAGCTGGGATCCGCTTCAGTGAACGACAGAACAGACAAAGGGTGTGAATGTTACCAAGGTTGCGCCAGACGGCAAGCTACATCACGTATGTAATTAGTACAGGGCCCTGATGAAAGAACCGAGTGAAAGTAGACGGTGTGAGGTATGTGAATTTCACCCATGTTTGTAATTCCATTTATGAAACTTGTTGTCAATGCAAGAATATTTTTTTTTTGACTTCCCTCAGGTTAAAACCTACTACATCTAAGTCGGTTCATATTTGTTTACGAGGAAAGAAAGAAAAATTATTAGACAAACTCATATGTATCATTGAATCTCCTGGCTTTCACTTTACTCATAACGGGACTGTGGGCTTACCTTGAGGGGATGAGATCATATCGGGGTGTATCATTTCTTGTAGCAATTTCATTGATTATTGTTTTGACCACGTGTATATGTTTATTTTCTTTTCTTGATGAATTTTATGTGTTGTGAGGAAATTTTTAGCTGATAAATAAAAACTTCCCTTTGAAACTAAAAGCAGCGTGTTGGTCAGCTCGTTCAGAATATGTAATCATTTTGATAGTCTTCCCACGTCGGTGTGTCTACCTGTTGTCACTGGTGTGTGTGCACGTGAGTGGTTTGTTCATTACATATTAGCATATGTTGTCAATAGTCTGTCCGACTCTTACATAAGTGTCGTAGAAGATAGGCCTGAGAGAGAGAGAGAAGAATCTTGTCTTTTTCCAGGGGACCGTTCTATTGATTCGCTACCACTGCACTCGTGGAAAGATCTATTTCTGTATTAACTCTCACAGCAGCTATCACTGATTCTATCTATTCAGAAGGGACCAACCAAAGTCTTAATTTCCTATCAAAAAAAATCTACGACAACCACTTTATTTATTTATTCCATTTTACTCTATTACTTTATTTAAAGTGTTTAACCCTTAATATTTACTTTTTAAGAGTGCACATGAAAGTGTGAGTACGCACGAGTGTTTATTTGTAATTTAAAATGTACTACCCATGTATTCCATTTTGTAAAATGTACATGGATTTGTAAATTGACAAGAAATGCAAATAAAAGTTTTAAAACACCCAAAAATTAAAAGCAGGGGAGGCAATTCCGTGACACAGATCCCCCTACTGATCGTGCGAGACCTTCAGCTCTAAAGCATATCTTATCATGTCTTTTCCATGAATATCTTCGTGGTGAAAAATACCTAAGAAGTAAATTGTCACTGATTATATGGTCTGGAAAAAAAATTTACTGCTCAAGAAGAATGATTATTATAGTGAAATCAGATCTGAGCTAAGCATCCGGAGACCTTAACCGTTGCCCTTCAATGGTTACCCACTCGTTGTGGAATCCCAGGTATTGTGATAGCTAACGCTCTGTCTAGAGCTGGTGGTAAAATGGAGCAGTTTAGCCACCTATTGTCCTATCGAGAGGCCAGAACCATTATTCACAACCTGTACAACTATCAGTGGAAGAAAGAAAAAGATATGGGCTGCAGATCCGACCAGATCAATCAGCTTCATTGGCACCAGCAGAAAATCCTTCTTCGTCTGAGAACTGGTCAATTCACATCACTAGGCCACTTCTATCGGCTAAAAATAATGGTAGAGGTAAAGGCAATCCCATATCAGATACTGCCGTAAGGGAGTAAAGTGTTAGAGACTTCACTATTAGGTGCTGCATCGAGAGGTTCAGGCACCTCCCTCACTGAGTTTTCCCTTCCTAACTCAAGACCTCAGACACTGCACGGAGCAAAGCCATTCAGTCTTAACCTTACATTTCTGAGCATGACTGATGGCGTCATTCAAGTGTGACCGTGGGGTGTGTAGATTCTATTATAAGGCATATATGTTCTAGTTTCTTGTGTGTTTGTTTATTGTATCACTCAAGTCAAGATACTGGTATACCGCCAGAGATAGTTATTCTTGATGACGATGTACCCAAGTTCGTTCCAAAATTTCTCTGTGGTGATTACAGTTTTATGACAATCATTAGCATACTTTATGTTCACTATTTACTGTAAAAACCTTCAACATGAGGTAGTTAAGCAAAACCTCAGGATCCAATAAAGTAAGTTTATTATCTTGTATATACAATCCACAAACAGTCATTTGCATGCATTCATTTACAAATCCTCATAAAAATGCGTCTTTGTGGTTATTTATAGGCTATTTTCTCCCTGTAGCCTATCCAAGTTGGGGTAAGTTTTTTGACTTAGTTCCTGTTCGTTTGCTTCTTAGATTTACCCGACTCAGGAGTAAATGACAGTAGATCCCCTACCTCTTCTTTATGATTTGTAGCTGACATTTATGAGCTCCGTTTCATTTTTCTTTTATAAGTTCAACTCGTTCTTCCGACATTTAGGCATTTCTGGCCTAACTAGGTTTTATTCTGAAAAATTAAAAAGGTCACACGAAGCTGTACTTACTGGCAATAATAAATTCCCAACATTATGAAAACTATCTGTTTTACAGAGTTGATATCTTGATAACTTCACGACCAGCAGTTCTACGTCCGTACGAACTGGCTTCTGTGGATCAACTGATTTCGGATATCGAAATCTGCCTTCACATCGTGGTGCGCGCTTTTACCACCCTTCTGGTTGGTCAGTCTAATATTTCTTTATTTATTTTATTGGATCTTATATGCCTACCGATGGAGTGTCTCGGCTATTCCCATTTACGTCATCGGTTGCTGAGCAACTCCCGCCAAAAAATAGCGTTGAGTCGCTATTTAACCTAGTTTCGGTTTCACTCTGATACCAGCGTATCTCGAGTCTATTTCAATAAAACCTCGTAACTATTCTTCCTAATCTAACTGATAACTAATAGCACGAATGATGCTATGGTATCAGTAGTAGGCCTTCCGGTGACATAGATCTCGGGGCTAAACAAATGTATCCTGTAAGGAGGCATTTGCGTTCCATCAAAAATATATACCCAAATCCCTAAAATTCACTTCGAACAAATTCGTAAATCGGGGCTCTCGTAGGTATCCTTGTCTAAGTACATGCTATCATCCCAAAAAAAATTTGTGTTATAACCAGCTAGTAGAGACTCCTATAAAACGTTTCATGACAATGTCTATAACATCAAAAAAATTCACAAATGTGGGGCGTTAACAACAATGTTACCAAATATTTCATGACAATGTCCATAAAATAAAAATCTTCAAATGTCAGTACAATTTGACTCGTTTTAACTTGAACTTATCTCTGGCATCTCAGTGCCAATACATTGAACCGAACTCAAAACTCAATAGGGTTCAATGAACCTCAAACATTATGACAAGTTATTATACATAAGTACAATGCGACATCTCTTCTGTCACTGAGGTCAGTGGTTTGTCAGAAGACATTTGATGTCTTAAAACGTCTAGTGCCAATAACAGCTCATTGTCAGGCATAAAGACGTACAGAGTAATTTCATCTTTTGTAATAACTTGTTCTAACATAAATTTGACTTTCACAAAATATGTAGCTATCAGTCAACAATGTAACACTGTTCCACCAAAACAAGTGAGTGGGAATGTATGTGGAGAAGAATGTCGTCAGTGAATTGTGCGCGACTGATGATAGTCTTGGATGCACCTGCACTGTCATTTCTTTTGTCAAAAAGTGTATGTCTGAACAACCTTTTCTTCACTAGAAAATTTGCAATTGTGAAGCAAAAATATGTACAAGGTTTTGTTCTCAACTTTACAAAACAGTTGCATGGTTAATGGATAAACAATAAAAGTCAAAACTGTAGCGATTAATCATTGGAAGGGATTTCTAATAATGTAAGTGCTGTCAGTACAAATGCATGTCAACTTTAACATAACAATGTTATTCATGCGGGTATGACATCATAACAATTTTGTATCGCACTCTGCGAAATATTCTTGTCTGTCCCAACATCATGGGCTCTATATGGGCATCGCTACTGTGCAATGCAGTGTTACTGCGATGAGTATGTTCTACTACAGGCATGTCAAAGTGGCGTTAGCGGGGGTGGGGGGGGGGGTACAAGAAGGTAGGTGATGTGATGGGGATGGGAAGTAAATGTAGTCATGGGGATGTTCTCAGTAACACTTTTCTGGGTGATATCAGGAGGACTCATCTGGTTTTCACCATTAGGAGTAGTGTTAACAGTACTCTGTTTCCTACAAAGTATTCGTCTATAAACTTTGTACTTATATAGCAGACAAATCAGTATAGTGATAATAACAATGCTAATAAATATTGCCAAACCAGACAATCTCGTTTGTCTTATCATGGTGGCTGGTGTGTGAATGGTATCTAGTTCATTAATCAAGGAGGACATATCAATGGTGTCTAATGGTTGTAGTGCTGGAGGAAGGACAAACGTGGTCTCTGGATGGAGGAAGGCAAGAAGAGGCTTCTAGACCATTGAGGAAGAGTGATTGAAGGCTATCGATGCATTCTCTGAAGGTATGTCCTTACGTAAGACTGAAGAGGCCTGGAAGGGCGCATCAAGTCTAAAAGAATTATCGGTAACGGAACAAGTGGGAGGAAGGCTGAGTAAATGAAAGGGAGGTTTGAGCTGGATTGAAGAGTAAATGGAAGTATTATTTTGGAGGCACCTTGTGGAGAGGGTGATAGGTTTGAAAAGCGTAAAAAGCCATGAGTGGAGACTCATTCGATAAATGATGGGGGATATGTGTGAAAGTAACAGTTCTTGTGCATAACATGTGTTCTCAACATCATTTTCAAACAATGCAATTATACATGAGCGATAAGTACGTGTATCATAAAATGGGCGATAAAGTGCACAAAATGACAATGGCATATCAATACATCTCTCAAAGTTGTCTTTCGATACAATAGCAAAATATGTTCGTGCCTTGTTGATAGCGAGTGCATGGGTTTGAGAATCGTATGTTGCTAATGGGTGCTTCTCAGCATCAGTCGTAGAAGATAGGTGTGAAGGAAAAGGTGTGGGGATAGAGTGAACGCGATATAAGTCGTACACGTCATCAACAATGATGAGGGGAATACGAACTAAGATAACTAGATCGGTATGCGTCAGGATCGCATCCACTGAGAGAGATTCGTAGTAAGAGAAAAGGTTCTGTGGAGGAATATCTGGTGGTCGAAGAGTAGGGGGAAGTAAAACGGAGAGTTGGTCAAAGATGGACTGCAGGTCGGAGGGTGGTAATCTATGCGTGTCAAGGGAAGTCAAAATATTCATGGGTGTAAGCAAATCAGTGGCCTTGTAATATGTGGATCTTTAATCAATCTATGCGTTTGGGACGGTCAATAGTGGGGAAGTTCCTAAGTGGTATTCGATGGCATGTGTAAGCCAAATCAGTGGCCTGGGTAAGAACAAATTCTGCAAGGTTGTGATGCTGATAGGTGGAGAAAATATAACACCATATTCCCAATATCAATGCATACCTTTAAGTCTGGTTTACCAGTCTAGTTAAAGCAATTTCAGTAAAATTCGTTAAGTGCATCATCACTGATCTCAAGTCGTTTATTCTAATCCTATTCGATGCGCTATAATTTTGTGTGCTATTAACAATAGTAAGGCATTTGCCAGTGACATGTTTTGTCTTCTCCTGATTTGTAGCTAAGTCTTGTATGGCATGTTGTAAGTCGCCATAATTAGAGTCAGTAGCAATACCAAAAAGGTACTCTAGCGCATCTCCTATAAAAGGAAGTATGGATCGCCTAGTGCGATTGGCTTGTCTAATTTTCTGAAATCGTATCATGAGATCTGTAAGCGTTATCCTAAGCATGTACACTTCATATCTGGTAGCTATGAATAAATCAAGGTAATTAATATTTTGAGAGGACCTGAAATCACTCATAAGTCTAATGATAAAATGTTCTAAATCCTGAGAAGTTTGTATAAGTTCATTCAGTTCACTTCTTAATGGATTAAATGAGGAAATAATTGTCAGTGTCCATGAGGACTACGAATCACTGATTTCTTTAAAATGTTCAAAAACTGTTGCATCACTCCAGAGCATTCTGTTGTCGGTTATAGGTTTTACTGGTGTAACACTGACATCTATCGCGGCTAATACTACTATGGGCAGTAGTATGGTGATGAAAAGGAGGGCTGTCATCTTCGTGTAAAAAAAAAGAAACCATTCGGCCTAAAAATAAAGGTGGTGTAACCATTCGGCCTAAAAATAAAGCTGGTGAGTACTAGTGGTGTGGTGGTAGAACTAGTACTATATCTGCGCTCTAAAGGAGTTTGGCGAGTTCTAACAGTGCTATCTCACGTTTGAATAGGTGACTGTCGTTCGTTGGCGTTGAAAGCGTTGTGTTTATCGTCGCTCGACATGAAGTTGGTAACGATGGTGTGGGAGGTAAGTGTTGAAGAGTCGATGTGCTTCTCTGTGCAGGTCGACGTTTGCGGAGGATTTTGTTTCTGACATGCTCTTGTGACGGTCATATATACTTCGCAATGGGTATGGAGTCGTCAGAGGAAGACACGTACGTTTGGCAGCTGACCGAATGTCATTGAAGGGTTCATCTGCCATGTTGTCCTGATTATCGGGTGGTCTGAGTGTGTCTATGTCGGATTCTGCTCTTATCGGTGATCTAGGAGCATTATCGATGATTTCATTAAGGGTGTGCATGGATAATTCAGCATCTATATTTAGAGACTGCGTGGTATGTTGTTCAGCATCTGAAGTAATAGGGGTTTGATCTACTCTTTGATCTCGTATTCGCTGAAGAGGAATGTCGTCGTCACTGCTCCATTCTTCGTCTGATTGATGTGGGCTTGTGGTTGGCACTTCTGATCCGTAATATGTTTGATTTGTTATCACCTGCTGTGGGGTTTCATCCTTATGCGAATCTAAAGTGGGTGTGTTAGATTCTTCGTTCCGTAATCTTGCATCCATGTATTGAAGCCTTTCTCTTAATTCTGCAAGTGGGATGTCGTCTTCGCTGGCTGAGTTATCTCTGAACTGACGCAGTCGGTTTATAGCATCATTCGACGGAGTGTGGGTCGTAACTGGTCGTTTATCGTCTATATCAAATTCATCAGAGGTAGTGTTTGATAATGAGCTGGACGGTTGATAGTGGAGAGTTGCTCTTCTCGTCGGTCTATCTGTGGCGAGTTTTAGGGCTATGGGGCGTTGATTATCTCTCTTTAATTGTGTAACGTGCGCCTTTGTGGTTAAATTTTTCTCCTCGTTCCACAAAATATAATTGGTTGCGGTGGTCTTCTCGAGGAACTTGTAACCGTCTGTCCAACGTGTGTCAAACTTTGAATGTCGTACATGCTTTTTGTAATATACGGGTTCTCCAACGTGAAATTCTTCAAGGATAGCATTCTTGTCGTGTGTTCGCTGCATGTTCTTAAAAGCTTTGGTAGCGTTGCGGTGTGCAATTTGATGTGCCTTGAACTTTTCTCGGATAGTAATTTCAATGGGGTCTTTGCCTGAGTATTTCCGTTGTGGCTGTAATAATTTGTCAAGCGGAAATATCGGTTTTCTGCCGTACAGCATATAAAATGGGGAAAGTCCGGTTGTATCATTAGTATTAACCCGTATCGCTTCAAGTGCTTCATTGAGGTATACATCCCAGTTCTGTGTGTTATCCTGTATGTACTTCGCTAGGACGTCATGCATGGTCGAATGCATGCGCTCGTTTCGGCCATTGGAATTTGGTCTGTAGAAGCTGGTAGTGATGTGTTTTATGTGGAATTTCTTTAACATGACCTTAAAAGGGTTCCCGTCGAATTGTTTTCCATTGTCGGAAATTATTCTTTTTGGGTATCCGTGCCTTGGAATGAACTCTTGTCGGAAAATTTCAGTAACTGTAGAAGATGTTATATCTTTAAGTGGGTATGATTCCAGCCAAACGGAATACTGATCTACCAGATGAAGAATGTACCAGTTGCCTGAATGGGCCAGAGGGTATGATCCTAAGATATCGATGGAAATCGTTTCCATGGGAAAGTGAGTTAGTGACATCTCTTGTAGTGGTGCTTTGTTGGGTCTCGTGTTCCTGGCTTTATAAATTTTGCAGGTTGCTACATATTCCACTATATCTCTGTACATAGAGGACCAAAAATATCTCTTCTTGATAATATCTGGGGTTTTATCGCGGCCCATATGTCCGTTCTCATTGTGAAACTGGGACAAAATGTTTGCGACTAAGTGTATGGGTACACACTTTTGTAAACGTCCTTCTTGTTTTACATCCATACGATATGGAACCTCATCAAATGGCAGGATAGTAAAGTCTTTCACTTTGTTGGGGTGATCTTTTACTTGTTTAATTATCTTGATTATTTCAGCATCTTTACGTTGCTCTGAGTGGAAGTCGAAACCTTCTGCATTCTCTAGATTTGAGTCGTGTGTGTCTGTCATACGGTTTTCAGAACTGTCATGCTGCTGGTTGGAGTTAATTATGTTTATTGCCTTCGTGTTTTCATCTATTTTAGTGGAAGTTTCAGGACCCTTGTTAGGAGTGGTTTTCTGTAGTGCGTCCTCTGGATACGAGATTCTTGAGAGTAGGTCTGCACAGGTGTTAGACTTTCCTGCAATATATTCTATCGTCGTGTCGTATGACTGCAAATTCACATACTTGAAGCTTCTTTGGTTGCTCCTATGTTTTTGTGAGCCAATTTAGCAACAGCTGATGATCCGTTCTGATAATCAACTTTGTTCCTCGCACATAAAAGTCTAACTTTTGTATGGAATAATAAATTGCATAGGCTTCACGTTCAGTGGTTGTCCAACGTTTCTGGGTTTTGCTTAGTGCATGGGATATAAATGCTATAGGTCTTTCATTTGGGATGTTAGGAAGGATTGGTTGCTCGTCATCTGTGGTGGGTTGTACCAGACATGCTCCAAAGCTGTGTCGGATGCGCCTGTGTATAAAATCATGGGACGGGAGATGTCCGGGTGGGCTAGTAATGGTATGGTTGTGAGTGCTGACTTCAGGTATTCAAAGGATCTTTGACAGTCATCTGACCATTTAAAAGGAGCATATTTCTTCGTTAAGGCGATCAGTGGCTCAGCTATTTTGGAAAAATTGATGATACTTCGTCTGTAGTATCCACAACAGTCCAAGAAACCTCTTATTTGTCGTACGGTTCTGGGACTGGGCATCTCTCGGATAGCTTTTACTTTGTCCTCATCGGGTCTGATACCTGCTTCATTAATAACAAACCCGAGGTACTTCGTCTCTGTTTTTAAGAAGTCACATTTACTTAGTTTCAGTTTGATCCTGTGTTGTCTCAGTCGGTCAAATACCTTCTCTACATGCTGTAAATGTTCTTCAATCGATCCGCCATGTGGATGAGTATATCATCGAGATAAGCCAGTGCATACTTTTGCATATCCTTCAGCACCTCGTCCATCAACGACATGTACGTGGCGGGGCTACCTTTCAGGCCGAAGGGCATCACATTCCAGGCAAAACTTCCCATGTGAGTGCAAAACGTAGATTTCTGTTTGGCCTCTGGTGACATGGGGATGCACCAGAAACCGGAACGAGCGTCTAACGTGGTGAAGTATTTGGAATTACCCAACGTTGCCAGTATGTCGTCGATTCTTGGCAAAGGATATGAGATAACTTTGGTGATCCGATTTAAAGCACGGTGGTCACAGCAGAAACGTGATGATCCATCTTTCTTGGCTACTATCACGATCGGTGAGGACCACTGGGATCTTGATCTCTCTATTATACCCGCAGCCAACATCTCGGTAATGGATTTCTCAACAATCTCCCTGTTTTTTAGCGGGGTATGATATGGTTTTAAATGAATAGGTTCCTCAGTTGTTGTGGGGATCTCCATTTGTACTGTAGTTGTTCTGTCAAGTTCCATATCGTTGAGAGCGAAAACATCTTGATGTTTGGTGATGAATTTCGTCAGTCTTTGTTTATGCTGCTCTGTGGTGTTTAATGTTTCGAGCAGTTGTGACAGTCTGAGTGACTTGTTTGTTTGGTTTTCTGGCTTGTTGTGTGGGGGCGGCTGATCAACTGGTGCGCTCTCTCTTTCACTACGGAAATTTACTTCTGCGCTCTCTCTTCCCCTACGGCTGTTTATCCATCCGGTTGTTTGGCAGGTCATTAAAGAGATTATTCGTCTGGTTGGGTGATGGTAGTGGTAAGAGTCTCTCTTCTGTGGATTGAAGTGACTTCGATTTCCAGCAATGTAATTAATATGGTCCTGAGTAGGGAATGAAACAGCTCGATCATTCTGTGATCTACGTTGATTCGAAGTGAATTTGGTTTTGCGAAGGCTGCTTACTCTACATCTTTGCAACCTGGGTTGATTCTGTGTAACTAGGTTTACAATGTTCCTCATGGGGTTATGTTTTTCCTCAGGAGACAGTGTATTCCGATAGGCTTCTCTAATGATCTCTTGATCAACTATATCTGCGTAGTGAAACTAATAATCATTTTCGGGTTGTCTTCTCGTTTGATATTTTCGGGTGTTATGATAATATTCTGTGCCATCCGTGTATACCATTTCTCTGTTCGGCGCTTCCAGGTATCCTTCTGGCAATTGTTTAGCATGTGTTGAACTCTCCGTCGCTTTCCTTGGGGGTACTATGGTGTGTTGAAGCACTTGCACTGAACCCTGGGAGCGGCGGGGGGGTGTATTGTGGGGTCTGACGTGGGGGCAGGGACTGATTGGTATGGTTCTGCTAAGTGATGTGTTGTTTATGATACCTCCTATCTCGATCAGTGGCAGATATAGGTGTTTGGCGATTATGTTGCGACCAATACTCTGTTTTCGTACCATGAATCATTTTTGTGGTGGGTCGGTCCTTGTTGGTGATCCTGCATTTCCTTATCTCATCAGTCTTATCTCTAGACCTATCGTGCCATGCAGCAGAGTCAATGGGGTGGTATGGGAAACTTCGTGGGGTCTGACGCGGGGGTGGGGATTTATGGATATGACTCTCGTCTGCATTATGTCGGTTATTGTTACCTTGCTTAGTTTTATAGGCGTCTCGTATCGAGGATGATTGTACTTGAGCTATGATAGCACCTCTAGCAATGGTTGTCGTTTTACCAGATTTGTTGACTATCATAACTGGGAAGTCTCTGTTGGTTGTGACTTCTGCTATTCCTTCCGTAGTAAACAGCATTGGGTCTTCATTTAAATCTTCTCCCGGTATGGGTTCCATGTGAATTGTTTGTCCAGGTTTTATATATTGTGACGCTTTGATCCTACCCTTGGCTATGATTAATGAATTTGGTAAGATGGTAACCAGGCTGTTAAACGGATTAATGATGCAATGTGGATGTCATCCTGGAGTTCCACAAATTCTTCATTTAGTCTTATTTTCTGGAGATCAAAATATATCCGGGCTTGGTGTTTTGACAGAAAATCTCTTCCTAGGATAAAATTTCTACTTATGCCTCTAGTGATAACGAATGCATGTTTGATCGTCTGGCTGCCAATCTTAAATGTGACATGGGCAGTGCCTAAGGATTTCAATTCCTACAATTCTGAATCTTTTGATGCGGCAAGCTTCAAATGTGTGCGAACAATTTGTAGAGGATGGGATGGGCTAATGGTCGGTCGCTTACATACAGGAAGTCAGTTAGATCATTATATCATAAAGTCAGTTAATATCTAGTTTACCAATCCAGTGTACGAGTGCGTTCTAGGCAGAACACTGGCTAAACAGACAGTTCAACTTAAAATAATTGTCTCTGCTACCACAGCAGAATAATTTTGGTGTACAAGTATTTCTCTGTGCGATAAGGCATCTTCCAGTAGGCCTAATGCATATAAAAGGAACCGCAATGTTTTGTCAATTGAAACGAAAACAGAAATTATCAAGAGACTAGGAAAAAGTGAAACTGTGTCTTCACTTGCCAGAATTTTCAATGTTGGGAAAGCTAAAGTCTCTGACATCAAAAGTAACAAGGATAAAATTATGAGTTTTGCATCGAAATTGGATAGTGAAAATGGGTCGAAGAAACGTAAAACCATGAGAAATGCGAAAGATTTGAAATTGGAAGAGGCTTTGTATATATGGTTTGTGCAAAGAAGAAGCAAAGGGGAACCTATCTCTGGCTCTCTATTGTGTGAAAAGGCACTTCAGTTCAACAATCAACTTGACGGTCCTCCTGACTTTAAGGCTAGCCGGGAATGGTTAAGAAACTTTAAATCTCGTCATGGCATACGAGGATTGGAGATTCAAGGGGAATCTTTATCTAGCGATGCAACTGCCGCTGAAAATTTTAAAGAAACACTCTTGGCTTTTTTGGAAGAAGAAAGTTATTCACTCGATGATGTGTATAATGCCGATGAGACTGGCTTATACTGGAAATCAATGCCTCAAAAATCACTTGCATCTCAGCGCAAAGCAGCTGCCCCTGGGTTTAAAAAGTGCAAATAGAGAGTAACAATTTTGGTAGCCGCGAATGCCAGTGGAAGTCATCATTTACCGGTGCTAACGATCGGCAAAGTAAAAAAAACCACGTTGTTTAAAGAATGTGACATGTCTCCCATTGTGCTACAAAGCACAGAAGAGTGCTTGGATGAATAGTGAAATATTTCTTGATTGGTATACAAATCAGTTCATCCCAAATGTGAAGAGGTTGAGAGAACAAGAAAAGAAAACTGGAAAAGTAATTCTTCTACTGGACAATGCACCATCTCATCCAGAGACGGATACATTGAATGCAGTTGATGCAAATTTTAAAGTAATTTTTCTGCCTCCTAATGTAACAGCACTGATTCAACCAATGGATCAGGGTGTTATAGCAAAACTTAAAAAGATGTACAAGAAGGAAGTCCTGCGTCGTTTATTGTTGGCTGAAGATGAAGAAAGTGTGGTGGCGTTTTCCAAGAAGCTTAATCTCAAAGACTGCTGCTATATGTTAGCTGATGCTTGGACCACCCTGTCACAAGATAATCTCAACAAGGCTTGGAATAGATTGCTTGGGAAAAAAGAAGGAAATGAAACTACTGCAGTGGACACAAATGATGATTGTATAAATGAAGTTGTGGAACTGTTTCAAGCAATGCCCGGATTTTCGGACTGTGACAAAGATGATGCACACACGTGGCTAGAAGATGATAATGATTCTGGTTTTCAGTTTTTGAATGACGAAGAAATTTTGTCTTTTGTGCAAGAAGAAAACCAAATACATGTAGTGACCGATGATGAAGACTCCTCAGAAGTACATGATGTACTTGTAGATTATGAAGAAAACCCAAAACGTCGACCAAGTCCTGAAGAGGCCTTTATAGCACTAGAAACAGCGATGGCTTGGTACGAACAAGAAGATGACAGCTGTCCTACACAGCTTCTGCTGTTGAAGAGAATGCGGGACTTAGCAGCCAAAAGGAGACTATCCAGTTTGGTGCAAAAGAGGATTCCTCATTATTTTAAATAGTGGGCTACATCTGTGCAAGTACATGTATACGTAAGTTGCGCATGGTTTTGAATCGTTTGTAATGTTATTTTGAAAACATTTCTCTTTCTTAAAAAAACATAATTAATACAAGTAGTACATGCACTGCTGTGTAATAAAAGATTTTGGTGATACGGTGATCTAATACAGTGTGGGTATTATTATTACAGTACAAGTAAATATGTTTTAATGTGTATTTCCCTTGTGATGGTTAATTATTTTTAGAAATACGAGCGTATGTGTACATGTACTCGATACATTATGTAATCCAATTATCCGAACATTTGATTATCCGAACGATGTATTTATTTATTTATTTATATGCATAATATACCTGAAATTAACTGCCGCATCTTGTATCTTGACTACAGGAGTGTCGTTTTAGTGGTCCCCAACTTTCAAGGGCTCACCCGAAGTGAGTTCTCCCACCTCCTATTTCAATTTTGTACGCCACTTTTTATGCTTTTATTTTCCTGTTTTTATTTATTTGTTATTATTATTATACGTGTCTCATCGATTATAGCGGGACTGTCATCATCACATTTCAGCTTCACTTCTTTATCATCTAGGACTCCCACACTTCCATTTCTGAATTGGTTGCGTCATTCTGAATACGACATCCCTGATCCTGGTCTTTATCGTTCTGACAAAGATGACCCCTGCTCCCGGAAGAAGTTGGGAGAAAACTAGACATTAAAAATACGTTGTTTCGTAGACAGTTTTGTTTTTCTTGGACTCGGATAAAATGGCTGGCTAATTCAGTTAGGGAGATGTGTGTCGGAGCTATTCTCCTTCGAATGCAGCCTAATTAGTGGCTATTACAAGCTATGAACAGCATGGATGCGGACTCAGGACAAAGTACTGACCACAAGAGAAAGATGTATGGACGTTGTTAATGAAATAGTGAAAAAATATTCTGATGTCAGCCAGTCACACATTTTACACAAGAATATAAACTGCAACTCGCTACACCGTTTAACAACACAAGTTTAAAGGGATGACCACGTAAACTATCCTCATATGTTTCTGTTAGTGGCTTATTTGGAATATTTGTTTTCAAAGAAAAGGTTTTTTTCAGACCCTCTTTCTGCGTCTGCCCGGGAATGTACCTGTACTTTTACGGCATTGCTACCTGCTACCTTATGTAATTTATTTTGATTTAAAAGGTAAAGATAGTCCTTTAGCAGATACTGACGCAGGAGAGTGAATTGTTAAAGACTTCTACTATACTAGGTTCAGCTGTTTATGAGGTGGGAGTGACCAGTTCTCTTCCTCGCTGCCTTTGCCTTCCATGACTCAAGAGCAGAGTCAGATGGGTAGAATGGAGCGTGGCGCCTCCAAGTTTCGTTTCCGGAACCCGTAAGGAGCGAAAGAAATAACGGTATCAGATTTATGAAGTGGGTTGACCGGTTCCCTTCTTCGCTGTCTTTGTCTTCCCTAACTCCAGAGCAGAGTGAAGTACACATTTAAGAACTGGGTAAGCTGGAGCCCTGCCTAGTTCCCCGGGGGGTCTCTGGGAATGCAAAGAAAGCAATAGGCATTCTGCTTCCTCGGGCAAATCGTAAAAAGCGGCAAATATAAGTCTGTGCACGGGGCTGACAACCTCATGGTGTACAGCAGACTGCTACATAAACCACGGCTGCATGAGTCTGTGCCGTGGTGTAGGCTGCCTCATAATAGGCCATCCATATAAGGTGTGAAAAAGGAGAAGCAGAAGAAGAAGACAATGAAGAAGAAGAAGAAAAGGAAAAAGAAGAAGAAAAGGAAAAAGAAGAAGAAGAAAAGGAAGAAGAAGAAGAAAAAGAAGAAAAAAAGAAAATGAAGAAAATGAAGGAAAAAATAAAAGGAAGAAGAAAAGGAAGAAAAGAAAAGGAAGAAGAAGAAGAAAAAAAAGAAGAAGGATACAATGACGAAGAAGAAGAAAAGGAAGAAGAAGAATAATAAAAGGACAAAGAAAAAGAAGAAAAGGAAAAAGAAGCAGAAGAAGAAGAAAAAAGAAAAAAGAATCAGAAGAAGAAGAAGAAAAGGAAGAAGAAGGTTACAAAGGAAAGAAACAACTGGAGTTTGGCACTACTAGGTTTGAGCACGCTGATTTTGCCTCGAGAAACAAGCGCTCTAGCCACTCTGCCACTCGATACCTATTCTAACTAACCACTAAGAAACCAAGTCACTTAAACATTTGAGGAAGTATACTGCTAACACAACAAAAACATTAGCTCAACTCTGAACTACACAGATATCAGCAATACAAAACCAATTTCTTAGCTTCCTTGCTTTGTCAGATGATTCAGTAGTTTTCGCAAGTCATTTGATAGCCATTTCATAAACAGAAATCAAATGTAGAAAAATCTCGAAGTTTCAGATGATTCAGGGACATTATACGAACTCAAATTAAAGCTGCTGGACCCAGGCTTGGCCTGCAGTTTTGAATGATTATAAAAACGTGACCATCGTTTATGCACTCGAGAAGCTAGTTCCAGGGCCTACGGTTAATGTAGCTAACGATATGTTTCTGGCTTCCTTAATTAATATTCTTGCTGCATTTACCCGCGCTCTCTATAGTTGCTCTTGGCTTTTCGTCGGTTTTCGCCTGATATTTACGAAACAGTGCACAATTTTACGTGCAGTTTGTTTCTGTGCCACAGTCTGTGTGGTTATTTAATACAGTTTCGAGCCGCCCGCCTGGAATCATCGAAACAAATACTATTATAATCGACTGCCATAAAAGTAGATACATATTAGTTGTGTCTTTTTAAAACATTTGTTGAGGTATCGTTTATTTTCCCCACATTTTACATTTTTGTGTGTGTGGTGAAGTGGGATGTTATGAATATGTATAGGGGACTTAGTGTGGTTTTGTTTTGTTCAAGCTCTGGTGGTATTTGTCATCATGACTTCAATAGTTTGTCTTTATTGGAACTAGTATTGGAGATGTTATCAGTTCCTGATATTAAAACAATTTACTTCCCCTCTTAAGTTTATGTTACAATGTTATTTTAAGATGGGGTACATAATTTTGAGCTCAGCTGGCCACATCAGCTTATCTTGCGTGATGGCGGCAGGAAAAGACTCCTCTGCTCGATTTCTCCCCTGGGCTCTGGAGACACCTCACTGATAGCTAAATGGACCAAGGAGTATGCTGTCCGACTCTGGATTCAGCAAAGCTCTGACCAGGTGCTGCTCAATACCATCAAGACCACGGTCCCTGAAAACAAGAAGGATGTACCTTCTACGTCATAACTAATTTATACTCTCTTTTTACACTGAGCACAATACATCACAAACATTGAGTTCAGAGCGTTAGGCCAACTGTCAGCTTCATCTGAAATACTTTATACCAGTATTAACCTCCTTAATGGTTACTACGCCTCTGCACTTCCAGCATTATTTCTGTCTAATCAATAATCTAGGTGTCAGTGTACTGTTTGGCCATTCCATGCAGTTTTACTTTCCTCCGACACCTTCTGTTCAGGCTGGAGCATTATAGGCTTTACATCATGTTTGCTACTGAACTACACATATATACAGGCATAAATTAACAATTCACATTCAATTTTCATTAAAAGATACTGAATGTTTCAAGCTTACCACAATTCATGGAAACAAACACAGATACGTTGATTAGCAATGAATTCTGGCACAAATACTGGCACAAATTCCCATCTGCTTATGTTCCAGGCTTTTATTTAGCAAAAATATGAGCTGGCTTCAACGCACTGTTGCTTTATCAAGCTTATTTGAACTAGTGGTCTCGAACTAACGCTCCTAAGTGAGTATATCAGCGAGTCTGGCCAATGGAGCCACGTTTCGACAAGTGTTTGAAAAAATGTTAACTTCCTACGTCTCCCCTAACAACCAAGGATAGCATTTATAGTCCGACTAATCGTGTTTAGCCTTACATATCATTCCAGCCAATCAGTTCAAATGTAACTTGTGGCCCATTTCCCGTACAATGGTGGTGTAAAAAAATCTACCACTGAGCGATTCTGATTTTGGGTGTTGTCTGACAGCACCATCATTTTATTTTGGCTATAACTTGTTAATTCCTAGACTATTTGCATAACGTTGTACATATTCTTTGTCAGCAAACCCTAAGGAACCCAAATATATATATTTAATAGAGCTAAAATGCTGCGTTCAAAATATGCAATTCCTTCTACCTCCTGTTTCGAAGATGTGCTGTCTGGGTACTGTAATGTTTTCAAACGTAAACCCATCTATTGTCATCTTTCTAATAAGAGTTTTTCAGGATTTAAAAACCTAACTCCGGGAAGGTTAGTGTTTTTATCACTGTCCGTCCGAAAAAGTTAGTGCATGTGGCCTTACACGCGTGATAGTAGTAATTGTGTATCGCGCGACGCGTGTTTTGTGTTGCACGTGTTCGGCTTTATGCCTCTCTGTTACGTGCAGTCTTTGATATCTTACAATATTATACATAGGTAATTTTTTGTGCTTAAGGGAAAGTCATTATTGAGTTACTTCCCTTGAAAGTTGTGTCGGCTCTTTCGATCAAACTCCGCGGATAAATCCATTTTACTGCGATTTATTCGTTGTTTGGGTAATAATAGATTGTTCTTGCTTCAGTATATCTATGGCCTGAATTTATGTGTATTGTTTGTCTGAGTAGGACGAGTCTGTCTTATATCTGTATATCTTTACATATCTAAGTCGAACTATATGTTCTGTTGTCTCTAGAGAGGTCAAAGGCTATTCGGCGGATGTGTCGCTAGAGTGTGGGGTGATTTGGCTTCGTCCTGATAGGGACTGTGTGTTTCCTATGTCGGCCTGTCGCCGGGAAAAAGTGATCTCAGTATTTGTGGGGAAAGTGATAGTCGTCTAGACCTATCGTGTATGCTTTACCCCAGTGTTCATTCATATTGCCAAGGAATGGCAGTTCCATATTTCCTCTACCAAGGTAATCAAAGACACTCTTATGAACTCTCGATCGAAGCCACCATTTTCAATAGTTACGATTTGAATGTCTAAGAGAATATATTTGACTCGATGAAAACGACTTCGATTCCTAGCAGCACTATATTCGGTAGAATGCAGTCAATTGTTCATGATCAAATCTACAGAGCAATGCAATGTTTTATGAATGACTAACTTTAGGACAGATTCATTATCTGCATCCAAACGTGAGTGACAGTTCACGAGTGAAGCCATCTTGGAACCAAAACATGTAGCGACTTTCAAGAAGAGAAAAGGGGATGCCCGTATTATCGCTTGTTTAGTCCAGAGATCACTGCTACACATGAGAACCCTTTATCAGCGGTTCAATATTATTATATGAAAAAAATATGTGCTGAACATTAAGTTGGAGAATCGTCGCTAGACGAGATTAGGTCTAGAAGCCATCTGAAATATTATTTATAAGCTGACGTGCTCAGTCAGTGAAGTCAGATGATTTATATGTATGGGCGATGCTGAGGGCTTGGCTACTGACAGTCCATTATAATATTAATCTACATGAGTGCCCATGTAACATAACATTGCAAGACCATTTATCCACTGTATTATGATGTATTATGCCAACCTGTGATTTGTCACTATCTGTGCTGTCGAGTGTGTACGTCCAATTAAACTTTAGAAAAGGTACACAGTCGTTGGTGTTGATGACTTCCAGTCATACATGAGTGTGAGAAAAGAACATTTGTCAACAACACGAACCCTTATCATCATTCGCACATTGTACACTCAATCCATGTCTACACACCACTGCGTAGGTCAAGTTGACATTCCATACACTACAGTGGAGCAAACAACACCATAGAGATCTTATCAACTGATGATGATGATGATGTCTGCTTCCATCCACTTATATCTATCTTTTGGTGGATATCATTAACGGGAATAAAAATCCAACATTATCAACTTTATCAACTGGTGGACCAGCTTTCTGGGTTTGACCTCGCAGAAGTTCAGAAGTCAACAGATTACCGATACCAGACCGTTTCCTGTGGCTGATACGACACACTTGCAGTATTGGTTTGCTCTTTGTCAACACTTCGTCACGTGACCTGTCAAGTGAATGCAGTATGTAGGCCAGCGTTGTTGACAGTTTTACATTAGACATTACAGAGTTTCACAGAACAGTTGGATCAATTCTTGTCAATGTTAACAGGAAGACAGTATTTGTGTACTAAGAAGTCCTATTTTCATCGATGGATCTTCTTGTTTTCCATATATGAACTTTAATATTTAAGGCCAGAATGTTTAATTGAATAAAGTGGCAGTTTGTTTATGTTCATAAAAATAACTTTGCCATTACTGTAAAACTGAGCCTATTTTGCAACACATACTATCATACACATAATTTTATATATATTTATGTTTACATGTTATTTGTTTGTATAGTATGTTAGTTTCTATGTCAGCGGGTTGTGTTTAAGGTTGGGCGGCGTCCTCACAACAGAATATCCCACGTCATAGAGGGTCCGTTGTGGGCGTTTTCTATAGGTGCAATTTTCTTGATTGAAAATTTGCTGCGACAACTGTTGCTTTTGTGTTAGCTGTGAAGACTGTAATTATTGTTATTTTTGTAATATTTCTTTGTTCTTTAGTTTTGTTTTGAGTTGTTTGTAATTTGTTGGTCTACTCTTTTCTATCTTTCAGTTCTATTCACAATTTATATTCATATATTGTGACGTCATTTGTGTTGTTATTCTTTGCAGATTCAGTGATTATTTTCATTGATTTCCCTATTTAATTTATTTTGATTTCTGCAAACGTTCTTGTATTGTCAGTCCTATTTGTACTTTATGTATTCTGTTGGTTGACATATGTTTTATATAGGTATATTTCATAAGACACAATTGCCTGTGCACTGCACTTGGATTATGGTATAAACCAGTACCTGATTATTATTACTATTATACAAGACCTTATTAAAGGCTTGTGACCCACAGATATTGGGATAGTATACTGATTAATCAAGTCATTGAGAACTTGTGGTATTATTATTATTTCAGGTGATTAGTATTATTGTTAGACATCATGTCTACTTTAGAATACTTCATTACACAAGGGAAAGCCCTTGATAAGACTGGTCAACAATTAGAACAATGGGCAGTTGCTCAATATGACAAAGCATTAGCTGCAGAAGAGAGAAGAGCTATGGCAGAAGAGAAAAGATTAGCTGCAGAAGAAAGAAAAGCTATGGCGGAAGAGAAAAGATTAGAAAGAGAAGCTGAGGCTGCTGCTGAACAAAAGAAATTGCAGATGCAGGTGGAGGAAAGGAGATTTGAAGCTGAACAAAAAAAATTAGAAAGAGAAGCTGCGGCTGAACAAAAAAGATTAGACAGTGAAGCTGAACAAAAAAGATTAGACAGTGAAGCTGAACAAAAAAGATTAGACAGTGAAGCTGAACAAAAAAGATTAGACAGGGAAGCTGAACAAAAAAGATTAGACAGGGAGGCTGAATAAAAAAGATTAGATGCTGAAGAGAAAAAAGCAATAAGAGAACATGAATTTGAGTTGGAGAAATTGAGATTGACAAGTATGAGTAATGTTAATCAGGCATCTAGTGGTAATGGTAAACCTTCTACTTACAAGGTTAAGGTTCCACCGTTCAATCAGTCCAGTGACGATATTACATTCTGGCTGGATAGATTTGAACGTTCTTGTCGTACACATAATGTGGATAAATCACAATACGCTAATCAATTATCAGAAAACTTGAAAGGTGAATCTTTGACTAGATTATGCCTTGTAGGAGAAGCAGATAAGGATAATTATGATGTCATTAGGGCGGCTTTGATAAAAAAATATCAGCTAAGTGAGGAAGGCTATCGCCTTTTATTTAAGACGATGGTACCTGAGACGGGTGTAGAATTCTCAGAATTCACTGCAAAGGCACGTCTCACAGTTGATCGTTGGATTGAGCTTTCCAAAACAGAAAAAAACGTATGAAGGACTTATGGATTTGTTGCTCAGAGATAAGATTATGTCATGTGTGAACAAACCTTTCCTTGAATTTATACATGAGCGTAAACCCAAATCTCTAAAAGAAATGGAAGAATATTGTTCCCAATATGTCACTGCACACCCCGACGTGACTTTTGGCAACACTAAGATTAAGGAGAGTATGCCAGTTGCTTCAGCAACACCATACAATCCCAATTATTCACACAGATTTCAGGGACCTCAAAACAGATTTGATAAAAAAGGTAACCATAATAGTTATCAAAACCAAGGTAACCAATCATTTCAGGGTTCTTCTTCAAAGAACTGGAGACGACCTGATAGCTCTCGACACAGGGGTGGTCATAATTATAGGAATTTCCGTAGAGGAAGTAATTATAGAAACTATCAGGGTTATCCGTCTTGGAGTCAACAAGATCATAATTACAGAGATACTCATTATAATGAATATGATAATGGTAACCAAGGGAACTATGACTCAAACCCAAATAGGGGTTACAATAGAGGTAACAATAACTACAGAGGTGATAATAACCGAGGTAGATCTCAAAACAAAAGACATAAACCACATTTTCAGGCAAACTCTGTACAACAAGAGTCCCATGAAGCCTATAAACAGAGTAAAGATAATAATGATGCTAGTAATATGGCATGTGCCGCTTTTGATTTTGGGAGAGCATCTCAGTGCCCCAATGCAAAACGTTATTTGAGCCAACCACAGTGTCTACTTTAAGCTGTGGCCATCCTCTTCCTGCTCTTCCGGCATCAGTCGCGCATGATGGAAGAGGTTCTCTTGTCTTACATAAGGGTTTAGTGAATAACAATCCAGTCTCTGTGCTATTTGATTCTGGATGCACCACAATTGGTGTTAGGCAGTCACTCGTAGATCCTTCCCGTGCCACTGGACAAGTAGTCAAATGTGTAACATTTGGCGGCACATTAGAGAAATACTCTACTGCTATCATTAGGATTGCTACTCCTTTCTTTACAGGAGATGTACACGCATGTCTTCTTCCGAATCCGATCGCTGACCTCATCATCGGTCGCATTCATGGAGTCAAGGAATGCACTCCGCAACAAATTTCCACGTGGGAAAGGCAAAACATGCAGATTGCTAACGCTGTAGTCACTAGAGCTCAGGCTCTTAATGTGCCTCAAACTTCATCTATTGAAGATAATGAAGTGCATAACCAAGATAATCCCTTGGTAATTTCTCGTGACTCGTTTATAAAACAGCAAGAAGATGATCCCACTCTGAAGAAATTCTTCATTCTTGCAACTAAAGGTGATCCGAATAAGGACACAAGTCGTAAATCGTGGATTACAAAGAAGAATGGCGTACTTGTACGTATGGTTCAAGACTCCATTACGTCAAGTCATTCTCAAATCCTGGTTCCCAAGAATTTGAGAGTTAAAATTTGCAGCACGCTCACGACTCTCAGTGTGCTGGACACATGGGTTTTTCCCGTACTAAGTCAAGAGTCCTTGCGGCTTTCTTTTGGCCATTGGTAAACAAGGACATACGTATTTATTGTCGATCTTGTAAAGTATGTCAGGAAGTTAAATCCAAAGGTCCACGGCATGCTGCACCCATTCAGGCGGCGGACATTCCTATTCGGCCGTTCAAAAAATGGCTATAGACATTATTGGTCCATTTAAGATCAAGTCTGCCAGAGGACATCAGTTTATCTTGACGTGTGTTGATATGTGCACACGTTGGCCAGAGGCTATTCCTCTGAAGAGCATTACTACTGCTGATATTGCAGATGATCTTTGGCTTATATTTTCTCGTCTGGGGTTCCCCGGAGAGATATTGTCAGACCATGGCACCCAACTAATATCAGATACCATGTCTCAAGTAATGTCTACCCTGCAGATAGATAGATCTTTAAGTAGTATCTACCATCCAATGTCTATGGTATGGTCGAACGCCTTAATAGAACACTTAAAAACTTACTGGGGAAGATAACTGAGGATCATCCTCAAGACTGGGACAGAGTTTTACCTGCGGCCCTCTTCGCTTACAGAGAGGTACCCAATGAACATACGGGATTTTCTCCCTTTGAACTCGTCTTTGGCGCGCGTCCGCGTGGCCCTATGTCGTTGCTTCACGATCTCATAACATCTGACAATATTGACGATGACACAAAGTCATCCTACGAATATGTCATCGCGTTGAGACAAAAAATTATCGAAGCATGCAAATTAGCAACTTCTTCTTCTGAATTTGCGAAACAGAAGGCAAGGCAATTTGCCAATAAGAAGAGATGCTTACGACAACTTTGTCCTGGTGACAAAGCATTTGTATTACTACCTTGTAGGGAAAACAGATTACTTATTTCTTGGAAAGGTCCGTACGATATAATATCGAAAATTTCCGATGTCGACTATATTGTCGATATTGATGGGAAGCATAAAACCTTCCACATCAATATGCTTACTGAATTCCATGAACGTCCGGATTATTTGCAACCCATTTTCCAAGCAACGGACAATTCTCCAGTACAACATGGTCATTACTCATCACTGTCCGTGATACAGGATGAGGAAACAAGTTTTTCAGATGTAAATCTTCCTCTTCCAATGATCCCACTTCATTCCAGTGAATCATGGAAGAACGTTACTGTCTCTCCTGATTTGTCTCTAGGAGAACAGCGACAAGTTTCAACTATGTTGCAAACATTTCAGGATGTACTCACTGACATCCCTGGACAAACGAATGTCATTCAACATGACATTGTTCTAACTGACCATACTCCTATTAGGGTTAGACCTTATCCTATACCTATACATTTTCAAGCACAGGTCGAGAAAGAGTTGGATGAGATGATAGATTTGAAAATAATCGAACCATCCACCTCTGCATATTCTTCGCCGATGGTTATTGTGCGTAAAAAAGACAATAACATACGTCTTTGCGTTGACTATCGAAAATTGAATCAAGTAACGAAGTTCGATGCCGAACCTATGCCTTTACTGGAAGAGCTACTTACTCGACTCTCCAAATCTCATTTTTTCACTAAACTTGATTTGTCTAAAGGATATTGGCAAGTTCCTTTATCTGAACGCGCCAAACCTCTCACGGCTTTTTCAACACCTAGAGGTTTGTTCCAATGGAATTTTATGCCTTTCGGTCTTATGAACGCACCAGCTACGTTCGTACGCATGATGCGCCGAATCCTATCTTATCGGTCAGATGTCATTGCATATCTAGACGACATCTGTCTTTTCAGCGATACTTGGGAAGATCACTATTCAGGGTTAGATGAATTGCTGTCTACTTTGCGTGAGCACAACCTGACAGCGAAACCCTCTAAAGCCTATATTGGTTTTAGCGAAATTTCTTTCCTAGGCCACCGAGTTGGTCATGGTTTCCTAAAGACAGAGGACCATAATACTAGTAAGATACTTAACATCTCAATCCCTAAGACTAAAAAACAGGTGAGAAGTCTGTTAGGTCTTATTCAATTTTATGGCAGATTCATTCAGAATCTATCCTCTATCATGGCACCTCTCTCAACACTTCTAAAGAAAGGTTCGCCTAATGTGGTCCACTGGTCTCAGGAATGCCAATGCTCTCTGGATAAGATTAAAACATTGTTTTCAACACCACCTATTTTAGTGCTACCCACTAAAGATAAGACATTCGTTCTTCGTAGTGACGCTTCATCCACTGGGATTGGAGCGGCACTAATGCAAGAGTACTCTGGAACTCTGCATCCTGTAATGTATATTTCCAGAAAACTTAATGCGGCAGAAAGGAATTATTCGGTTTTAGACCGTGAGCTATTAGCTATGGTTTGGTCGATCCTCAAACTACAGAGATTCCTTCTAGGCGCACATTTCATAGTAGAAACCGACCAAAAAGCTCTTACTGCTATACAGAGTAAGAATTTGAAGAGCTCGAGGTCTCCTCGATATGCAATTGCTCTTCAACCTTTTCATTTCTCTGTGCGAGCTATTCGTGGATCAGATAATGTGATGGCAGACATTCTGTCAAGATGCCCACATGATTCCACATAACTATTAGGGCTTAGACTTCTTGATATGTCTAGTTCTATAGTAGTTCCTTTTCTATATCATGATAGATACACATTTGTAATTTAATAATATAATGATTGTATCACTACATAGCGGTTCATGGATGTTTATTCACCGCTGTGCTTTGATGATTTTTTCTTCATAAATCATAAATTTAAGATATCTAATACGAAATGATGATATGAATTTTTTAGGCATTGTGTAATTGCCAGAATTGTATTATACTTTGATGACACCTTCCTGGAAAAATATACTTGTAGAGAAATAATTTCTCTCAGTTTATGAGACACATTCTCACCAGTCGCTCCATAAGTCGACTTAGCCTCATATTGTACGTTGCTCCTAGATGTATTTCAAAAAAAAAAAAAATGTTCCATTTTTTTTTTCCCGGGAGGTGTGGTAAGACTGTTACGTGCAGTCTTTGATATCTTACAATATTATACATAGGTAATTTTTTAGTGCTTAAGGGAAAGTCATTATTGAGTTACTTCCCTTGAAAGTTGTGTCGGCTCTTTCGATCAAACTCCGCGGATAAATCCATTTTACTGCGATTTATTCGTTGTTTGGGTAATAATAGATTGTTCTTGCTTCAGAATATCTATGGCCTGAATTTATGTGTATTGTTTGTCTGAGTAGGACGAGTCTGTCTTATATCTGTATATCTTTACATATCTAAGTCGAACTATATGTTCTGTTGTCTCTAGAGAGGTCAAAGGCTATTCGGCGGATGTGTCGCTAGAGTGTGGTGTGATTTGGCTTCGTCCTGATAGGGACTGTGTGTTTTCCTATGTCGGCCTGTCGCCGGGAAAAAGTGATCTCAGTATTTGTGGGGAAGTGATAGTCGTCTAGACCTATCGTGTATGCTTTACCCCAGTGTTTATTCGTATTGCCAAGGAATGGCAGTTTCATATTTCCTATACCAAGGTAATCAAAGATACTCTTATGAACTCTCGATCGAAGCCACCATTTTCGATAGTTACGATTTGAATGTCTAAGAGAATATATTTGACTCGATGAAAACGACTTCGATTCCAAGCAGATATGTGCTGAACATTATGTTGGAGAATCGTCGCTAGACGAGATTAGGTTTAGAAGCCATCTGAAATATTGTTTATAAGCTGACGTGCTCAGTCAGTGAAGTCAGATGATATATGTATGGGCGATACTGAGTGCTTGGCTACTGACAGTCCATTATACACTTATTCTACATGAGTGGCCATGTAACATTGCAAGACCATTTATCCACTGTACTATGATGTATTATGGCAACCTGTGATTTGTCACTATCTGTGCTGTCGAGTGTGTACGTCCAATTAAACTTTAGAAAAGGTACACAGTATCATAAACGGCCACAAAATAAATTATCCAACTTAATCATTCCTTCTTCTATTTTATTCATTTTTTAGTTACGCGTGACTGACCTATTCAACTTCGTCATGTTCAGTTGGTATCTCAAGTTTTTGCAGAAAAACAGCAACGCTTTCATTGAAGAAGCCGGGTATATAAGTAGGATTTATATAACGTGGAAAAGCGTTAAATTTTGCGACGAAGATACAAAACGGGGATTTCGAGTACATCATGGTGGAGAAGTTAATTTCATTGTCTATTTTATTAGAATTTATTTTGTTAGGTAGGCTTTAGATTAACCTGATAATTTATATATGTGGATTAGATATTTCAGAACTCCTTTAAACAGACATTATATGTCCGTTTTTTTCTATATAAATAGATAAATGTAAGTACCTTGACTTTTATCTGCTGGGTGCATCATGGTTTTTTATGTAGTTGGGGTCATTCAGATATTATACCGAGAAATTGCTAGTTTACAACACTAATATTTTTCGGTTATGTTACTGAACCAGCCGCAAGTGTGAGTGTTGGTTTAATGCTGCTCTCGGCATACGATATTTCACATTTATCTTCTTCTGAGTTTGCGCAATGCTATGTCAGAGAAACATTATATCTTCCTCACAGAATGTTAACGTTATGAGGTGAGACAACATTTACCTAGGTGATGTCAGAGTTTTCGTAGTGGTTCATAATTTCTAATATTAATACTGTATGAAACTATTTGGCGCTTATTCAATCCACCAGCAGGGGCTCAAACTCAGGTATTCGTTTAAGTTCTCGAAACTTGTTTACAGTTCAACAATTTTTATATTCTAGAGAAGCAATAGGGATTCTTATCAAATGGCCAACTTATTAAAACTCTTAGTGTCTCCTCTCATGATGGTACTAAAGTCGGTATGGTGCTAAACTCTCAGGCGTTTACTGAGAATCTGATTAGTATCCCTTTTATCAGCATCACTTTTGGAAAAGATATTTAGCTTTAATTTAGTTTGGCAAAGACAGCCTGATTTGTATTGGCAATGGATCCACTGTTCCTTCTGTAATAGCAATTCAAGTCTTCTGTAATGTCATATACAGTGTCTCTGTTATCCAGTAGGGCTTCCTAAAGATGTTAACCAGACTATCTGGGAAATTATCGAGGATTCAATGTGCGATTATTTAATCTCTCTCTTCAACTCAGATAGTCTATCTCTTCCTTCAAAAGCATTTTCCTAGCAACGGAATCGAATATGGTTTATTGAAGTAAGGTGTTTGGGGTTCTTTCAGGTTTCTTAATATCTCATATTCCAATAGGTTTGTATGCATGGTCGGTCTGTTAAACTTCTGACATGATTAGTTTAGAACCTGTTGCACTTCTCTTTTCTGAGTTTTCGGTTCTAAATGTGATTATGATTTTCACCTGTGTTGCTGTCATCAGGGTTGTGAATTGGATATTCTCAAATATGATGAAAAGTGGTTCTCTTTTTCAATTCTCTCTGGCGATGGATCAAGGGTCCACATCGTGTGTCGTCGTGCCTGATTGTATCTTTCACAATATTTTGTTTCAGGAGATTTACATGATAGATTTTTTTCTTTCCCTTCTTATTATTTTATAATTTTGTTCTAGACCTCTTCTCTTGTACTGTATATGGACTTTGCATCATCCAATCTGTAAACTTATTCTGACTCGGGGAGGAAGAAGCAGTCCCTCTCTCCCACAGCCAAATTTCTGTCTTTCGCCTTCCTGTTATAATAGGCAGCATGTTTCTTCCTGGCTTGTTTCAAATTTTTATTGGCAAGTTTCCCAGTTCCAGTTTTTTTAAAACGAGTGTGGTCAGGGGGGGGGCTTCATTACATAATGGTATGAAGATGTAAATGTTTTTCTTAGGCCTTTTCATCAGTCAGTTCTTAACAAGCTTCGGAGTATGGACCTTTTATTGGGCTTCCAAACAATAATGTTGCCGGGGCCATACCGGTTGAACTATGGGGTACCTCCCGATAAGCAAAGAGGGCGGCGTGCAGGTAATGGTCCCATGTATCTGGTTTTTCGTGTGCCAACTTTCTCAGGATCGACATCAATGTGCCGTTAAATCTTTCCACTTGGCCGTTTCCTAGCTGGGATGATGATACACACATTACAATGGAAGTGTTTGGTGGAAGAATGAAATTCTTAGTTAGTTTCCCTTGACTTGAGAGCCCCCCCCCCATTATCAGTCAAGATTTGATTGGGAAAGCGTAACCTTGTGAAAATTGTGAGCAATGCCTCTGCCACATGTTTAGAATCAATCGATGAAGGGCTATGGCTTCACATAGAACAAGTGTCACCAGAGTAGAATGTAGCTGGGTTCTTACTTGAGTTTCGGGTGAGAGGTCACTCAGGGATCAGGGCAATAACTTCTCAAAGGGGTGTTCCCTATGGGCATTCCAGCGTTGCTGGTGCAGTCCATGTATCTTGCTCAAACGTTGGCATTGGGACATGATTTTAATCTCGTTTGATTACTCTTCAGCATTTCTGGCCAGAAATAGTGATAAAGTCTTCGCTGTCTGTTGCGTGATTCCATATGACACTGAAGGGATCCATGCTCTTGTTTCTACACTTTAGTCCTATTTGCTAGTGGGAAGGACTAGCTGTCCGTGACCTGGATTAGATCCTGCCTTCCTATATACTCAGTTTGTTAATTTCATATGGTAAATCTTGCTTGCCTGGAGCGGTGTGTTATGAGGATTTGGGTCTCAACTTCTTGGAAAATGGCATGGAGTGTTTTGTCTCAGCCTGGTGCCTTCTCATTACCATTTGGAGGCTAAGTATTTATGGGTTATCAACCTCTTTTTAGGACTGTGATTTGGTCTGATGTTTGCATCAATTACAGAGACTTTGGGATCCCATGAGAGATATTACACCAATTATTTAGAGGGTAGATTGGTACTTTATTCTATGCTGTTTTATGATTCCTTCAAATATCGCGTTTTAACTTTTACTTCGGGCGACGCTTGTAGTGTAAGGTGTCCATACATTTGGTTGAGTTTGAATTCCACTGTTTTGTGGTGTATTGATCGGTGCACAGGTGCTGAACTCATCTGGAGAATCGTAATCTAAAACCGGTATCATATAACAAGTTTCTAGTGACTCCTTTTTTACAGATGAATTCAACACATGGGGGGTGTATGGTCGCCTGTAGTATGCTTTAGGTTTGCCGATCTCTTTTTCCTTAGGTTCTCGATGTTCATCGGCTGCAAACTGAGGCAGGTTCTCCTTCTACAATGGTAGTATCTGCTTGTTTCGATTACAATATTTTAACACTTTTTCCTTGGTTGAAAGAGTTTCTTTCATCATATTTCCTTTCATCGAATTGTGGGAATTTATTTTTATTTAATACCGTGGGCTATAAAAATGGTTGCTTCTTTATTAGTTTTGATCTTAGCTATCCCAATTTATTAAAGTTTGTGGTGACTAAAGTTATCGCACTTGTTTCTTTTTTATTACCTTTTACTCTTGCTTGATGTGTTGATACTTTTCAGAAAACATTTAGCAACTACCCAGCTCTTCTGCCACATGTTCCATGAGACAACTTTCTCAGGTCTGGAGCATTGGACTCTCTTAATTTTGCTCTATAAGGACCATTTCCTTAAGATCTTGGGTTTTCCCCAGAGAAGTCCATTTCTCCAAGTATGTCTCTATTCGTGCAGAGAACTGGTGATAGGTTTCACCTGACAGTAGTTTAGCATTCCTAAATTTTTTCCTATAGAATTCTGCATTCTTTTCATACCTTAACAAAAGAGCCTGCTTTAGCATGTCATAATTTTCCTGATCACCTCTGCTCATTTTTGCAAACACTTCATAAGCTGCCCCACGAAGTCCCTGAGATAACTTTAAGCTCCTTTTTCTTAACTCCGTGGTAGTAATCGTTCATACTAATTAGGTATCTATCTATCTATGTCTTTCTCACAAATGATCTAAATTCCAAAAAATAGCTTACTTTACATGACTATTGTGCAAGCGTTCACTGTAATTCCCTAAAATGTCCATATACCACCCTACTACTACCCAAGTTCCCTATGTCCACTCTTCTACCTATTTCTTACTTCTGCGACATCATCTATTTTGCTTCTTTCTTCATTATATCTTCTATT
>JAMPIV010012109.1:0-20927 GCA_024509875.1 Oreohelix idahoensis
ATGGATCTGAGTAATGCGCAGATTAAGAGTGAATTGCCTGTTGCTTTTTGCAGCACAACAACAACAATTTTCACGAAATCGTTTCTTTTAGTGCTGATAGGTATGTCAATAAGGGAAATAATCATAATTTCAACAATGATAACTTTACAAAGGGAAGCAATTTCAACAATCTGCTCCATTTAATGTTTCTTGGAACCAAACTCACAGATCGCGAGATTTTGGTAACAATTATTTTAAAAATAATCAAGGACATTATAATAAACAAAACTGGAGATCAAGGTCTCAGGGTCCGCAAAACAGACAATTTTTTTGGAAATAAACCATTTAACCAACATCATAACGATCATTCTACAAATTATCGGACTAATCCAAATTTTAACTCTAGCAGAAACGACAATTATGGCAATTTTTAATGACAAAAATCACAATCGATCGCGCCGACGAGATAGATCGTCGAATAATACAGGTAGTAACATTCTAATGTTGCTTTTAATGATACACAGGCTAACATTGAACAGGGTAAAGTAGCTGAAACTCACAATGCTATGTCTTGTTCTCTAGATTGTTCCCAGGTGAAAGACTGTCCAGAATGCTCGACTCTTTTCCAGCCTAAGGCGATCACGACGCTGCGTTGCGGACATACCTTGCCTAGCATGCCTGCAGTCTGTACAGCCACTGCTGCGTCAGTACACCAGGGACAGGGCTCTCTTAAGTTTCACAAGGGATTTGTCAATAATATTTCATGCTCTCTCCTATTTGACTCAGGTTGTACAACAATCGGTGTCCGGACTTCGCTGATCAACCCAAGTTGTGCCACGGGCCGGGTTGTCAAATGTGTAACATTTGGTGGCACTGTTGGAGCATTTCCCACTGCTATTCTTGACCTTCATACTCCTTTCTTTACAGGACAGCTCCAAGCATGTCTTCTGCCTAACCCAATTTGTGATGTAATACTGGGTCGCATACATGGTATTAAAGAGTGTACACCTCAGCAAATAGCTGAATGGGAAGAGCGACATATTCAAACTGCAAATGCAGTAGTGACTAGAGCGCAAGCTACTAATATGTCGCATGATACACCTATTGAACCTACAGTTCATACCACTTGTGATGATGATGCTCCTATTTCACGGGAGTTGTTTGCAACATTGCAAAAGAATGATAATTCATTAAAAAAATTCTTTCAGTATGTTAACAAAAAGAATACAAGCAACAAACTTGCAAAATCTAGACATGACTTTATACTTAAAAATGGGATTTTGGTTAGAGTAATACGGGAAAAGGATTTATCCTTATGTTCTCAGATTCTTGTCCCATCCTGTATGAGATCTCGTATATTACGACATGCTCATGACTCGCAATGTGCGGGCCATATGGGTTTTTCGCGTACCAAATCCAGAGTGCTTTCGGCATTCTACTGGCCAGGCGTCCATAGAGATGTTACTCTCTATTGTCGGTCCTGTTTGATATGTCAAGAAGTTAAGGTACGGGGTCCATTTCATGCGGCTCCTATTCAAGCTGCGGACATCCCGATTAGACCATTTGATAAAATGGCCATTGACATTATTGGTCCAATGCTTCCATCTGCTAGAGGGCATACGCATATTCTTACGTGCATTGATATGTGCACTCGTTGGCCTGAGGCCATCCCTCTCAAGAACACTTCATCTGCCAGTGTAGCAGAGGCATTGATGTTAATCTTCTCACGCATTGGTTTTCCACGGAAAATCTTGTCGGATCATGGGGTTCAGTTCATTTCTGAATCCATGTCTCTCAAGTTTATGAAGACATTAGGTATAGACAGATCTCTTAGTTCTATTTATCATCCGATGTCAAATGGGTTAATTGAGCGTCTCAATAGGACACTCAAGCAGTTGTTGGGTAAGATGACTCAAGACCATCCCCAAGACTGGGATCGGGTCCTACCCGCTTGTCTCTTTGCGTATCGCGAGGTACAAAATCAAGCAACGGGGTTTTCTCCGTTCCAGCTTGTTTTTGGCATGCAACCACGCGGTCCGATGTCGTTAATCCACGACTTATTGGTGGATGAGAATATTGAAGAGGAAACTCAATCCTCTTATGAGTATGTGATCTCTCTTAGAAAGAAAATCATAGATGCTTGTAGACTAGCTACTGCATCATCCGAACATGCCAAAGAAAAAGCTCGTCTATCTGCAAACAAATATAGACGTCTTCGCCAGCTCATACCTGGTGATGAAGCTTTTGTATTACTCCCTGCGCATAACAATCGTCTTTTAATTACCTGGAGAGGTCCTTTCAGGATCATCTCAAGAATATCCGATGTCGACTACATCGTTGATGTTAATGGCAAACATAAAACCTTCCACATTAACATGTTGAAGGAGTATTACTCACGTCCTGATTATCTACAATCGGTGTTCCAAGCAACTGACGATCCTACACCACCTATTCAACACTATTCTAGTTTGTCAGTCATCCAAGAAGAGGAATCTTCTTTCGATGATGTACAACTACCAATACCAGTTGTACCACTCCATTCCACTGAGAAATGGAATGATGTTACTATCTCATCTACTCTTACTGATGATCAACGTCAGCAAGTCTCTAAAATTCTACACACGTATGAGGATGTCCTCACTGACATCCCAGGTCATACGTCAGTCATCCAACATGACATTATTCTGACTGACGATACACCGATTCGAGTTCGCCCATATCCTATTCCTTTACACTTTCGTGATAAGGTTGATAAGGAATTGGATGATATGCTCCAATTAAATATAATTGAACCATCTTCATCACCATATTCTTCTTCTATGGTAATCATTAGGAAGAAAGACAACAATATACGTCTTTGCGTAGATTACAGGAAGTTAAACAAAGTTACAAAATTCGATGCGGAACCATTACCTCTTTTAGACGACTTATTAGAGAAATTATCTCATGCCACATTCTTTTCGAAATTTGACCTTTCAAAGGGTTATTGGCAAGTGCCACTCACTACGAAAGCAAAGCCATTCACCGCTTTCTCGACACCACGGGGTCTTTTTCAATGGAATTTTATGCCTTTCGGGTTAATGAATGCGCCAGCTACCTTTGTACGCATGATGCGCCGCATATTGTCTCATCGTCCCGATGTCATTACTTATATAGATGACATCTGTCTTTTTAGTGACTCTTGGGATGAACATATTCAGGGTTTAAAATCTTTACTTTCTACCTTACAGGATTATAACTTAACAGCGAAACCTTCAAAGGCTTTTGTCGGTTTTCATGACATCTCATTTCTTGGTCACCGTATAGGTCGCGGTTTAATGTATACAGAAGACAGTAACGTCTCTAAAATTTTTAAACATCTCAGCACCTAAGACAAAAAAACAAGTGAGGTCACTCTTAGGACTAATACAGTTCTATTCTAAATTCATCCCTCATTTGTCTACTATAACTGCACCTCTTTCGTCTTTACTGAAGAAGGGCACACCTAATGTAATAAAGTGGTCGCAGGATCACCAAACGGCGTTAGACTATATAAAACAAATTTTTTCAAATAAGCCTTTTTTAAAGTTGCCTAACAAAGATCTCACCTTTGTTCTTCGCAGTGATGCTTCTTCCTACGCTATTGCGGCAGTTTTGATGCAGGAATACGGAGGCACCTTATTTCCTGTTATGTACGTATCCAGAAAGCTTACAACGAGCGAGATAAATTACTCCGTTCTAGACAAAGAGCTCCTTGCTCTTGTCTGGGCAATCACAAAACTGGATCGTTATCTCCTCGGATCACACTTTGTGGTGGAGTCTGACCAGAAAGCTCTTACCGCATTGAATACAGGGAACGTTAAGTCATCAAAGTCAGCGCGTTACGCTATAGCTCTTCAACCGTTCCATTTTGAGATACGAGCTATTCCTGGAGTGCAGAATGTATTTGCAGACTGTCTTTCAAGATGCCCTAGTGAACTTGGTGAAACTAAACTACTTTTAGATGGAGAAACGTCCTCACCGAAACATGAATAACTTTGTACAGTGTCATTAATTGTACCTCTGTGAAGACTATGTATAGTTTTGCAGTATTCGTATAAATATAACTTTCAGAACATACTTACATATGGATTATAACATTATTTCTTGTGAAGTAACGTTTTATTAGAACGGGAACAGTGATATTAAAGTAACATTTTTTTTAGTATGGAAACATTGGTAAAAAAGCAACAAATAGACATTCGTTAGTGTTATGGAACATATTACACTACATATCGTGTTCGTAAACTTATTTCGTGCATGGAACATTAGGAACATATTCTTGTTGACTCTAAATAGTTCTGAACGAATATTCACAATGACTGAAATTAGAATTACTTAGAATAAATTACTAGTTATTTATTTATGACGTGCACAATGCTGTGTGAGTTGCTTTGGACGCACGTGTAACCTAGTTGAGTAGTTTGTGACGTCAGGTTTTGAAGTGGAAACATGGAACTGGCTTGTGTCCATGATTGTAATTTTATATTGTGTATCCAATGGCATGTTGAAGGAAGCCATTTATTATTGTGATTTGTATTGGTCTTCAGGTCGAAGCCAATCGCAGTAATGTCACGTAAGTTATCGCCCACTTCTTATTTTAATGCTGCATAAAAAGGCCGCTCTACTACTAATCTAGGGGGAATTTTATCATTCCTAGAATGGATCTACAGAGTCGCTTGCCTTTAAGATTTGGATCGTAGACGGAGAATTCCTACGAGTAGAAGAAGTTATATTGTTTACCTTATGCACATGTTTTAAATGCCGCACATGCTTCAATGCCAAAGTCGTGGCATGGATGTAAAGAGAGGGTAGCCAACTGAAAGCCTTTAACTGATAGGATTATCGTATATGACTTTGTGTGAAATTATATGATGTACAACGCTATGTAGGATGAACGTCTGGGAATTTTAACAAATGTAATATGGAAGATTTCATCCCAGAGTATGAATACGTTACCATGATAGACGTCCTTGAAAGAAGGTCAACGGTCGTGACTGAGAAGGATATTATACGGTAACAGTTTTGTAATCCTTAGTCTATGGACAGAGGTCTTTACTAGAAGAGAATCTTCAGGAACTTTAGCAGCAATAATTAATATGTTGTCGTGTGATCTTTGCGCCTGTGACGATGTCCGTCTTGTCCACTTCGTGTCCTGGTGAATAAAATCTATGTAAAGTTACCAACGACTTGTGTGCTGCCAATACTTGACCAGTTCACCCAATTCAAGATACTTGTTGGTTTTCGTTTGAAAAAACATTGTTGACATTTATTCCGTTGTAACCATTCGCGTTTCAATTCATCACTATGAAAACGACATCCAACAATGGGGCACTTTCTTCCCTTTAGAAGACATATGGGACAGAACGCCACAAATCAGCGAATACAGACTCACTATTGGTGGCCAGGAAAGAACTCTGATATTATCAGGTACGAGAAATCCTGCGCCAAGTGCCAACGTGTGGCACCCAAGGAACGGACACCCCCAGTTTTCATGGGTGAAATGCCAATAGTAGGAACACCATTTGAACGGGTTGTGATCGACATATTAGGACCCTTAGAAAGGACTAATAGAAGGAACAGGTTCATCCTGACCTTAGTCGACACATGCACTTTATGGGCAGAAGCTATACCGTTAACATGCACGGATTCTAAGCAAGTCGCAGAAGCGCTCGTGCAGATATTTACACGGTTGGGATTCCCTTAACACGTTTTGACGGTTAACGGATCTTCATACCGTAGCCCGTTGATGGATGAGATCGTTAAGAACTTGAGGAACCAGAACATCTACACAATCCCTTATAGTCCGGCCGGAAGTGGGTTAGTAGAACGTGTCAACGGAAGCCTCAACATGATGTTAAGTAAACTGGTACAAGAGAAACCTGAAGATTGGGACCTTTTTATTCCTGCAGCCTTATTCGCTTACAGGGAAGCCCCCACATACTTCCACATGATTTCCCCTAGCTACTCTTTTATTCGGCAGACCTACTAAGGGGCCGCTTGAAGCCTTACTTAGTTCCCTGACAGACTAGAAGGCTGATGAGACAGTCGTCTCAGCCAGTAAATATGTGTCGGAATTAAAGGAAAGGTTAAAACTAGGATGGGACCTAGCAACGACCAACCTTAAGCGAACACGCGCAAAGCACGCTAACCGATACAGGAAAGCTGCGAAAGAAAAAGAATTACAACCAGGGGAGAAAGGTTTGTTGTTACTGCCAACCGGAAGCAACAAACTACGCATCGGATAGCAAGGTCAGTTTACAGTCATGAAAAAGAAAACGTTGGAGCAGACTTCATGAGTAGGAATTGGACAACGACGGACGAGTAAGATGAGAGTTAATGATAGTTGTAATGTATTTTTCGTTAGGCAGTGATCAGAGGAAATAATGTGAGTAGAAGAAGGATATAATTTAGAACAAAGGGGAGACAATTTCTATTACCTTCCCCTGAATCCGTTCGTTTGATAGGTAATTAAACACGGTGAGAATCGCGAGATCAAAGTACGGGCTTCGCTCGATTGCAGAGTCTGCAAGCGGCAAAAAGCGTAAAAATTTCCTCAGATTCACAGATCGAACGAGGAAAAGCCCGAGACCTGAGTGAAGGTGTCATATCTAGCAAGTACAAGCGATTTTCTGGAAATTTAGTATATATTCTCCAGCTTTTAAAATCCATTATTCAGTACTCCTCATATTTTAAAGACATCTAGCTTCGATTTCTAGATCACTTGTATTAGTGGAGTTTCTTAGTTTTTCTTTGGAGATAGTCTTAGAAGTTTTGTGTGGAGGTAATTATATTTACTAGTAGGTTGAGTGATTAATAGTTAAGTCCATATTATATTTCTATGAGATTTTTGTGCAGAGTGATTTACTAGATAGGTCCGTCATTTATATTTCTCTAGGATTTACTGTGGTACATCGGCTAGCAGAATAAATAATTATTTCCAGCTAAACTCTTCCAGCTATAAAATAAATTTAATTAATTGCTAGTAACCAGTCAGAGAATATTTTAACCAACTAGTAAATTCATTGTTCATCATGAGTATTGACTAAATATGTATTTATTTCTAATTCATGATGACTAATTTTTTTAAATGACTAGAATTTATTTCACGGAAGTTTTAAACGATAAGAAATCGGACTAATTCCCACTAAGCTTGTAGTTTATAATTTTAGTTAAATAACCGAAGTGGATAAACATATTATGTTTTACGCGGGGTAAGGATATGATTGTGAATACTATATTATGGTTAAGAATTTGTATTTTTTTCTCCTTTACACAGTATTGGGTCAAACCCTAAACCTTACCAGCGGCTTCCATATATATCAAAGAATAACCATACGAAAGAACATTTTTTGTACTTAATACCTGGGTCTTCAAGGTAAACCTGTCTGGCATCGCGTTTGCACCCAGAAAGAGACAGAGTACCAACCCAAAGAACATTAAGAATAAATATTGTAACTGGGCCTATAGATCCAGATTTATATTTTTTTCCCAAATTGCATTTACATTCAGCCCGTAGTGGCGAAATCACAAACATTAACATTTCCCGACGTTTTACTATTTGTGGTGTGACAAGGAATTATTATACTGAGAGAAGTTACCGACCTGACATTCCTATGTACTGGAAATCCAAAGTTTCTGACACTGTGAGCACTGTTAAAATTTCTTACCTGGACTAATTAAAGTGACATAAACAGTAATCCTAAATAAAAGTAACAAAGCGAACGCTCCCCGGAGAAGTGGATTTAATCTGTCTTTGGGGAGCTGGGGTATTTTTGCCAAAGGAACACTGGATTTGTTGTGTGCGTGTGTCCTAAAGATTGTTAAAAAATTTGCAAGTCAAGTGTTAGGTAAGAACAAATGTACGTGGCCAAGGTTGTATGGAAAGAAAGAAAGCTGGAATGAGTGACTCTTTTATGGTATAATCCATGTACTCCCGGTGTAGATTTTTTATGCAAGTTTTGCTAATGCTGTCCCTTTCAGAATAGATTATCGTATAAAATCTGTGCTTTACTGTAGAGGGAAATCCTAGATCATAGCGTATAAATCTTTGACTCTTTGGGGGTTAATAACTTTCTTCTAACGGGATCTTGTCTCAACAGAGGGAGGGAGGATTACCCTATGAGTCTAACTCTTTAATTAATTCATTAACTTATGCTTATTTGTATTTGATTGATATTCAAAATATTGCTGTTGTGAATTTTCTTTATGGTAAATAAAATTTACATAAACTTATTTACAGGTGTTGGTCAGCTCGTCCCAAAATATCCCTATTCCATTGATATAGTTTTTCACGTTTGTGCATCTAACTGTCGTCACTTATGTGTGTGTGTATGTGAGTGCCTGATATATATATATATATATATATATATATATATATATATATATATATATATATATATATATATATATATATATTTGGTAATCTGTCTGACAAACAAAGTTCTGTTGTAGAGATAGGCTGAACTAGAGAATCTTCTCGAGTCCAGGGACAGATTGTACCTAGTTTTTTCACCATCTCACACGTGAAAATCTATTTCTTATCTTATCTCTCTGTCACCTTTTTTTTTTTAAATTTCCTCGCATGAGGTTGCATATTTTCCTCTCATGAGGTTGCATTGGCCCCCGCCCAAACTCGGCTCTGGTCAAAACCACATGTCCCAACACAAGAAGACCCAATGACACCATGTGTCATTGTAGTGGTCTTCCGTGTTTTCACACAAAGGACCTCATGACATAAATGTTACTACTGGTCCTTGTGTGTAGACACATTATCCTAGTCAAAAGCCGGATATTATTTTTTTTTTTAATTTCCTCGCATGAGGTTGCATATTTTCCTCGCATGAGGTTGCATTGGCCCCCGCCCAAACCCGGCTCTGGTCAAAACCACATGTCCCAACACAAGAAGACCCAATGACACCATGTGTCATTGTAGTGGTCTTCCGTGTTATCACACAAATGACCTCATGACATAAATGTCACTACTGGTCTCTATGTGTAGACACATGATCCTAGCCAAAAGCCGGATATTTTTTTTTCCTCCTCGCATGAGGTCGCATATTTTTTCCTCGCATGAGGTCGCATTGTCCCCACCCCAAACCCGGCTCTGGTCAAGACCACATGTCCTAACACAAGAAGACCCAATGACAAACTGTGTCACTGTAGTGATTCTCTGTGTTCTCACACAAGGGACCTAATGACACATGAATGTCACTGTACCGGTCCCTGTGTCTAGACACATGATCCTAGCCAAAAGCCGGATATTAGGCCGTTGGGTTTGCTAGGAGCATTATAAATGCTCAAGCAGGAATTATAAGCGGTGACTTGGTTTTGGTGGCGGGTATCAGTTTGCTTGTTTTTTTTTTAAGGGGGGGGAAAGTATAAAAAAATGGTTTAAGAAATAAGAATGGATTTGAATAAAGACTATTTGTCTTGCTAAAAGGGAGATAAAATGAGTGAAATAATACTTTGATCAAAGGGAGGAGTTTCTAAATATTAAGGTCAGGGGAGGAAAGTGCTTAATTACACTTAAGTAGATTTGGTGAGTTGGTAATTATGGTTTAGAAAATGTACATATAAGAATTGTATAGCAAGCTTTAGAGAAGACAATATAAGGTTAAGTCAAATTATGCAAAGGGAGACAACGGTTAATTACCTCCCTTATATGATTAAGTGAGTTGAGAGAAAAAAAATATGCACGTGAAAAGTTTACCAGGACAACGGATGGACACTTCACTGAGTTGTTTACACAGCGGATAAGCCGTGAAACATAATCCAGCTGAGTGTGGAGAATAGGAGGAGGAACCAATGAATTTACAGTAACAAGGACAGATCAGCTGATAATGATTTTATAGAGGAGAACACACTTGGACACGCTGGTGAACGGTCGCATTTTTCGGAGGAGCAGTCCTGGTTAAGGACGTAGAGTGGCAGGAATGTGTTTTCTGCCAGGCTCAAGTTCAATTTCTGTGGGAAACAGAATGAATACTTCTGAAGAATCCTATAGACCTAGTTAGAGTAGTAGAATCTATTTACATATGAAAGACAAAGCTGTGATTAAAGTATAGGCTTGGTGATAAGGGGTGATAGTAAGAAATATGAGTGTTGTGAGGATTCTGTGAAACCAAAGTAAGTAGGTCCTTTGACTCATAACTTTTGATAGACATTGAATAGAATGATTTCAGAAGCTGAAATAAAGTATTACAAGGTTAACGACATTTACAACTAAGTGAGCGCAGGATAATGAGAAATGAAGCTGAAGCTACAACATTGACTATGAGGTGGATAAAATGAGACTAAGTAAGCATCTGAGAAGATTTACAGAAGAATATGGATTTAATAGCCGTGCTGGGCTATTGTGTAATGAACTTTGCAATATTGACTGTTACAAGTAAGATGAGTAAGAAATTGAAGGGTGATTGTATTTACAGTATGAAACATGCGCTCTCTAGCAGGTATAAGTATGAGGATACTGCAACAGGTGTACCCAATGTGCTAATTGGCATATATGAATTTTAAGATGATGGTATTTTGATTAATATGAGTCAAATCTGACAGGATTAGTAGAGGAGAGAAAACAACTCAGGAAAGAGTTGATGAAAGGCTTGGCAGAAGCCAGAATAAATAGAATAGCCTTAAGGGAAGAAAATAGGTATAAACCATATCTGATAATGTTCTCAGGTAGAGAGCTATATATATACGATATCTTGAATGTGCCCAAAATGGGTATACCGTGACAAGTTAGGCCACATGGAATTTGATATAACATAGCCATTTCTCTGGTGGATACAATGGATTATGGAACGCTACCCGCCCCAATGCGTGAATTGTTGACACCGTAAACATTGATCCCCCTTATAAGACCAGTTCCTAGGTCATTTGTTTGACCAATTAGTGTACCCAAAAATAATGAAACAAGCCGTAAAATAATTTTACCATTTGATCATACCAGCAACAAGTTACCAAACGACTATGGTCCTTCTACGAAGTTGATAACTTTTCATGCTAGAACAAGTCAACCTGGGAATGAAAATTCACAACGAAGGTTAATCAACTGTCCATAAAGCCACCAGTACCATCCATATTGAAGAGGATTTGAATTCTGCGCTTGCGAGTTGAGTGGTGGAAAAGTTTCAGTCAGCGATATGTTTTAACAGATGAAAAGCAATCCGATCTCGGTTGAAATCCTCCAGTCAATATTAGATTTGGCTCTTTTTTAAGATTCTGATGGTCTGAGATGTAATAAAATCTGCATTGACCAAATGCGTGTTCCGTAGGGATCGAAAACCCGTCGTTTGCCGCCTTGTTGATAGTCCTACCTATACGTGGCAAGCTTGAGACCGATGTGCGGCTCATCTTTGAAACGGTTGTACCTCTCTTTATTTGTGTAATGCCTCATGGCTTCATCGCAAAAAAGTTTTTGAATCTTTCAATTGTTTTCTACTTGGGTATGCCGAAAATTTGGCAAAATTTATTTGTCAATACCGCTGTTCTTGAAAGCGTTCCGTCCATTTCGTGACAAATAAAAATCCGTCCGGCTTGTTTACTACCACTTGCTCGGGTGTACACTAATTGCAGACGACTGACACTGTCTTTGTTGGAGGGAAAAAAATTCCCAACATGCGTAGGAAATATCTTTCTCCATTGTATCCCACCAGAGAAACCTCCTGTATATCATTTTGTTTTTCCCCGGAGAAAAAAAAAAGGTCGGATTTTTTTTGACCAGACCCGTATATATGCAATAGGTACATGAATGTGCCCAGGAGGAATGGGACATACAAGAGACAGTTAGGAAATGTTTGTACCTGGAATTTGTACCACATGCCTCTGTTATGATGAACTTCTGAGATGTAAAAAAAATGTTTGTTTTGATGGAACGTTTCTCAAGTTGGGTTAAGTCTCTAAAAGTTTGTTGAGTGCTAGAGTAAACAGGATACTGGATATAAAGAAAATCACCACTATACGAAGTTGTCACTAAGTAACAACACAAGGAGGGATGGAACGAGTTAGGTTGGAAGCTTGAGATATATCATCCAGGAATAGTCAGCTCTGGCGGTGATGGCCAGTATTAAGATATACTCTTACTTGGAAGATTGTCAATAGACTAAATTGACAAAATAGAAAATCCGACGACTAGGTCTGCCCCAGTCACCTAGTTCGTTGATTAACAATTAGGGCCAATATTCCTAGGCAGTGCACGCAGTTACATAAAATTATGGCATGGCACTGTGACATATTACTAAATTGGTGCCGCAACCAGTCCTAGGAGTTCACCACCACGGTGACATATTACTAATTGGTGCCGTGACCAACACTTCTTAAAGTGACATGGCTACATCACAAGGAGAATGGAATACCAACAACACCAGCAACAACAACAACATTCCAGATTTCTTCCACCACCTGTGGGGCAAGAACCAACAAGGGCCGGTCTTAAGAGTATTACTGAAACGCTATATAATTTTGACTTATATGCAAAATATAATCAGATTAGATCAGTGATAACCCCATTTAAAGGAGACTCGAAAGAATTTAGAAAATGGATGAAGGATGCAGACAGATTTGCCACTATGATAAATGCAAGCACAGATATGGAACGGAAGAAGATACTATATTATATATAATAAATATTATATATATATATATATATATATATATATATATATGAATATATATATATATATAATATATTTATGATAACTATATTACGCTCTTGTTACGGATTTCTTAAGGAGACGTGATAATACATATCCAAGTGAGACATATGAGTCATTGAAGAAAGAGCTAACGAAACGCTATAGTGACATTACAAATACGGAACATGCATGGTCATTGCTTCGCCGCATCAAACAACAACGTAACGAGCCTATACAATCCTATGCAGAGAAATTATTAAATTTGGCGGAGGAGGCATTCCTGAATGGATTGACAGCATCACCGGACCTTGAGAAACATCTGGTAGGAATTTTTATTGACGGACTGTTGGGCAGTAGTACAAAACTCCATATGATTCGTAAGGATCCCAATACAATAAATGAGGCGATCCAGATAGCGATTACAGAAGAAAATGTCCAAACGAGGTTTAATCAATGTATCGAACAAGAACCAACAGTCGAGGCACAGACAGAACATGAGCCGATGGAGATTGGACATTCCCGTTCTCGTTGGCGTCGCCCAAGCCGGACGGAAAACCAGAGACAGTTGAACACAAGCTATCCTCGACATTTTCATAGGCAGCAGAGTATACAGCAGGTGAATATTCCCACTTGTTTTAGTTGCGGTTGTAGAGGACACATAGCCCCTGAGTGCCGACAACAACATCCTCGCTGGCACCAGCAGTATTATAATGTTCCACAACAGAGTAGTTATGATAGTACGCGAGGACATAACCAAAACTTTAGAGGAGCGTATACACCATCCACTTCAGAGCCAGACAAGCACGAAAACCAGGAAAATGGAACGGTCAAAATCACTAAGTAGGACCGTTAGTGATGACCGTAAAGTAAATGAAGACAGCTTCTTCATCGAAGGTCCACCAAAACATCAAAAAATAACAACATGGTGTCACATCAAAATCCTTTTCAGCAGGAGAAGCACAACAAATTCATTCCATAAATATTACTCCAGATCCTAGCTCATGCCTGATCAAGATCCATGACAAAAATTATCGCGCACTTTGTGGACACTGGCGCTTCAATAGTTAGTTTGATTAGATTAGAGCAGCTGTTACAAGCAGATCAAAACACTTGGTAACTTTCAGACCTTCAAAAACGTTTATGGCATCAGTGACGGGACAATCTCTGAAGTCCTTGTGGTACAGCAGTACATCAAATTCCACATAGGACAACAACTGATCACACATCCTTTCATAATTACACGTGGGATGTCCAGAAATTTTATTCTAGGCAGAGATTTTCTTACTGCTCACAATGCTAGGATATATTTTGACCCCAACAAGATCAATATTAATGGGGAGTACATACAACTACAAGACGATATACACATAGCATCTTTGGTGTGGTTGAATACTCCAGTCACAGTACAGCCTTACACACTTGTGATAGCTAGAGGACGAGTCAAGAGCTCTAGTTATATCAAGAAAGGACAGTCAATACAAATTGAACCTTTGGAAAATGAGGATATAAATGATGAACCCCTCATGTTTGTTACTGAAGGTATAGCACAAGTTTCAGCCTCACGTGACTTCCCTGTCATGATTATAAAAAACATGTCAGGACAGGCTACAACGATACACAGAGGTACTATAGTCACCAAAGTTCAAATATCGTCTTTGAATACCATCAAGAATTGGAAATACTTGTAGTTAGTTGCAATCAAAATCATCTCATCCTTATGTTACCCACATGTCACAATAATACCTTAGGTTACCCTTCCGACCCTAACAGAAACTTTTGTCGGCAGAGCATAGAGGTCAACCAACTCAATAACAGATATGGAGGCAGGAGTGATACACGAACAATAAGGGAGAAGAGTCAATTAAATAGAGTGGATAGATATGGAATTGGAGACCAGTGGAAGAATGAAAAACAGAGAGATCAACAAACACTACATAGAGATAAGATGAATGGCACATTGTATAAAAAAACCTAGCAGAGAAGAACCTGAACACATACATGCAAGTGCGAAGGAAGACGAATATTATAGTTATCTACGAAAAGTGAATCAAGTGATACAAAGAAAAACACAGGATGGTATATACAGAAGAACAGATGGTAGCACAGGTCAAGCTACTTATGTTAATCTTGTTACTCACCATGCACTACCAACCTCAACAAAGCCCTTTGAAAATACTCGTGGTCAACGACAAAATAACAATCATATTGGTAATACAGAGGAAGAGCATACTCCAAGGCGGAAACCCTATATGAGATACTCGAATAAACCACTGTATCAGAGGTACCAGTTTAGATGTGCAAGTCCCTTTGAATATAGTCGTAGTAAACGATAGAATGAAGGCAATGTATATAATGAGGAGAAAGAGCATACTCCATGGCAGAGACCCAATGGGAAATATATAAGTCAATCAATGTCGCAGAGAACAAAGTCCAGATGTTTCAGACCTTTTAATTGTCCTAAAACAGAACAAGAAAGAACAAATTTCCATAGAGATGAAGAACATAGTACATATGTTAAAATACCTTGGACAGATAATGAGTCCCATAGACAGAATGATCCACCAGATCGGTTGGCACAGCTTTTAGCCACGTTGAAAGTAGATGATCAACACAAGTTAAAACTCACTACGTTTGTTACTATACACCAGGACGTGTTTGCATTAACAGATACGGAGTTAGGTAGAACTAATACAGTATATATGGACATTCAAACTACAACAGAAGAACCCATTAGTTTAAAACCATACCACACTCCATTAAAAAACAGGCAAATAGTAGAGACAGCTATAAATGACATGCTGAATGCAGGAGTTATAGAGAGATCGAGATCAGCATGGTCGTCACCAATAGTGATTGTCTCCAAGAAAGACGGAACGAGTAGATTCTGCTGTGATTATCGAGCGTTAAACAGAATTACAAAAACGATTTCGTATCCATTGCCACGGATAGATGATATTTTGGCAACACTTGGACACTCCACACATTTCACTACATTTGATGCACGCTCAGGATTTTGGTGCATTCCTATGACACCAGCAGCGAAAGAAAAGTCAACGTTTTGCACAACATGGGTAGTTACAAATGGAACGTTATGCCTTTTGGGTTGAAAGGAAGTCCCGCGACATATATGGCGTTGATGGATGAAGTCCTACAAGGAATGCATTCTTTCGCATTAGCTTATATTGATGATGTATTGATTCACACATCAGGTACTGTGGATGACCACCTATACAAGGTTGAACAAGTTTTTTGATCGCCTACGACACCACCAGGTTAAACTCAAACTAAGTAAATGCGAGTTCCTAAAGACGGAAACTAAATACTTAGGGTTTATAGTGAATAAAGAAGGTATTCGCCCTGATACAGATAAAGTGGAAGCAATAAGGAACATGCCCGCTCCCACAACAGTGAAGCAGGTACGAGCGTATATTGGTTGTTGCGGATACTACAGACGTCACGTCGTTAATTTCTCCAAGGCTGCTGAACCACTCATTGCACTTACCAAGAAATATTCAAGATTTAGGTGGACAAAAGAATGCCAAGAATCCTTTGATTATCTTAAGGAAGCACTTACAAAGATACCACTGCTTGCACATCCGGATATATCTCGTCCAATGATCTTGTATACAGATGCTTCAGATACAGCAATAGGCGCTTGCTTAGTCCAACTCAGGGAAGAGAATGAGACACCCATTATACCAGAAATCCCTAATGAAATGCCTATAGCATTCGTGTCACACGCTCTCTCTAAAACTCAGAAACGATGGTCGACAACGGAGAAGGAAGCGTTTGCTATACATTACGCGATACAAAAACTTGATTTTTATATCAGAGGTACTAAACTCACTATCAGAACAGACCATCAACCATTAGTGAATTGGCTTACTAAGACGCAGGAGCAGCCAAAAAAGTTACAAACATGGTCTATGAACCTACAATCATATGATACAAAAATTGAATACATTCCCGGTATTCAAAATACGTGTGCAGACCTCCTTTCGCGAACGCCACAACCTAGTACTATACTGGAAGATGATCTAATTGCGTCTACAGATATCAACGACAACGCAAAGGAAATTAACATTATAAATTCCAACAGAGTAGATGATGGGAATACCACTACCATAACAGATAACGGCACGCAGCAAACAACAGATGTAGATACACTTGATGTACATACTGAGCAGAGAAAAGATCCCGAAATTCTTAAGATCATCAAACAGGTGCAAACGAAACCTACGTCGCTTAAACGGTTTATAATCTTGCCCAATGATCAACTACTATATCATATTGATGAGAAACAAGAGGGGAGATTACAGAAAGTAATTCCACAATCAATAATACCCCAACTACTAGAGCAGTTTCATGATAATAATGGACATGTAGGGAGAGATAAAACCATTGATATAATCAAGAAAAGATACTATTGGAAGTCTATGTACAAAGATATAGTTGAATATGTTGGTACTTGTAGGGTATGCAGAATCAGAAATATGAGACCAACTAAAGTTCCTTTACAGGAAATGAAATCATCTCATTTTCCTATGGAAGTTATAAGTATGGACATTTCTGGTCCATATCCTGTTACGCAATCTGGAAATGCATACCTTTTACATATTGTTGATCAATATTCAGTATGGCCTGAAACTTATCCTCTTAAGAATATAACGTCAGCGACAGTGACAGAGTTTTTCCTACAAGAATTTGTACCAAGACATGGTTGTCCTAAAAGAATCATCACGGACAATGGAAAGCAATTTGTAGGCAACCCTTTTAAGAAGACACTTCGGACTTTGAATATTCAGCATACGACTAGCACTTTTTATAGACCGCAGGCAAACGGACGAAATGAGAGAATGCATGCTACATTGCATGATATCCTTGCTAAATATATACAAGGCAATGCTCAATATTGGGACGTATATATCAATCAAGCTCTTGAAGCGATAAGAGTAAACATAAACGAGACGACAGGACTATCTCCGTTCTACATGCTATATGGACGTGAGCCTATTTTCCCATTAGATAATCTTTTGCAACCCCAAAAGAAATATCACGGTGAAGATCCTATAGAAGTTATACTACAAGAAAAGCACAGAGCACATCAGATAGCAAACAGTAATGCACAGAAAGCCTTCAAGAAATGGCAGAAGCAGCATGACAAAAGAGCGAAGTTAGAGCAATTCAAAGTCGGAGATAAAGTATATTACAAGAAGAACGTTAGAGATAATAAGTTGGATGCACGATGGCTGGATGGATATAAAATAGTAGAACAGACAACACCCGTTAATTACAGACTATGGCATGAGGAGAAGAACATAACCGTCAAAGCACACGCATCACAGATGAAAAAAGATGATCATCGCCCTACAGCTCCGCCAGCCTTATACAGTAGCAGACCAATACGAAAGGTCACGTTGAGTTATTATGATTCCACAGAGACATTAAGTACTTCACGTGAAGAAGAAAACGACATGAATGTTGAGCACAACATTAGCCTACAACAACGTAACACTTCAGGTCAACTCCAAGATGCTGTACATCGTTTAGTTCGCTGCAGAGAAGACTCAGAAGATGAAGATGACATTCCACCAGCAGAATTGAGAGAAAGATTAATATACAGAGACAATCGCCTACACGGGAGAGATAGTAATACGCCACTATCGACACAAGACGAAGAACCTCATGCGCCCATAACAAGTCAAACATACTATGGTAGTCAAGGACTACAACCGTCAACCTCCAGTCAACACCATCTACACATTTCTACTTGGGATACGAAGATGACAGACTCATTGAAATCCAAACGAGAAACATGGCCCCCCACAACACGAACTTTATGAAGTAGTCAAGGACTCAACCTCCAGTCAACACCAGTCTACACTTCTACAGTGAAGATGGACAGACCTTTGAAATCAACAACCATGGTCCCCCCTAGCATACTCTAGCTCAGAAGAACATGACGAACAGTCTTTACAAGGACGAAAAGTAACATTGCTCACATCAACCCCAGAGCACTAACAAGCATATAAATAACACAAGAATGTCATTGATTACGCCTTCAGCACAGTGGAATCTACTTGACNTAACAGAACGAGAAGACAGCGACATAGAGTGTATGGATGATACAANCAGCACCGAAATACGCATAGCTACCAAACNCCCTNACAACCGTCGTCCCACTAGATTCACCACCACCAAGAGCAAAATTGCTACGATTACCACAAGAACATCTACGAACAAGATTCAAAAGAAATCATCGCCAAGTACATAAACCTTCACTAGGTTTCCAACAAAATATAAATATTCGTTCGCCCCCTGTCGTAAAAATTAACAGTGATACAACGTCAAAATATCTCCAATGATACAACGTAGGGATAAAAAACCAATGCGTAAGCTGCTGGAATACATGATCGCCCGCGCCGCGGGTCATCAGGTGTTAGACTTGAAGGCAAAACGGAACGAGGATCAAAAGACAAAAATCTGACTGAACGCGGACTTGAACTAGCGGGGTTAATGGGCGCAAATTGGGGGGGGAAGGAGGAAAAGGCACGTTTCCCCCCCCCCCCCCCCAAGTTGACATAAAGTAAGGAATTCGACAGAAGGGACCTTGGATATGATACGCCACAGTCATTTATTGGACGCTTTTGCGATACCAAGCCTTTGATTTGAATTCAGCGGCTAAACGCAGATGCTTGAAATATTACAACATTTAAAAAGTAACTTTTTCTTAATATTAATGTTAGGAATATAAAAATTAGCTGGCCGGATGGCCCATTCTGAGCAGTGAAATAATATGCTTTTAATTATACAGACGGATAGATAATAATGAAGACATTGACAAAAGACTGTGTTGTTCACAACCGCGAAAGACTGCATTGAATCAAACATCTCATTATTTGCACAAAAATCGCGACCTTGAAGACTCAAGTGTCCAAATCTAGTTAGAATGAAAGAGAAGGGGAATTGGTGGAAGCTGTGGCTAAAAATAACTTTTCAGGCAAAATTGCAGAGGGGATGAATAGGTTGGTTCAAAAAACAAGTACGTTTTTGTGAAAACGCAAGTAGAGACGGACAGACTAACAGATAAAAATCCATACTTGACTGAAGCATGACTGAAATGACTTTAGTGTAGGAAATTTGTATTTATAACAACCGAGGCAGTGATTGGCCACAGACAATCATATTATTGGCGCTCAGACGCGCATTTGGGGCCATTCCTCAATAGTTGTCCAGTGATAGACACAGTAAATTTCAAGTGTGGTGATTTCCAAATGAAATAAATTGAAATAAGTTCAGGGACGCCATACTATAGCCAGCAGCTCAGCTGAGTTTTGCTAGCATTTCTGTGTTCTTTATTCATAATCTGGTAAGATTGAAATTATTTCTTTGTATATTTTGAATATTGTTTAATGTTTCGAGTGATTTGATACTGCCATATCGAAATCTAGCCTTACAAACAAGTAGGGATTTGCTCTGGACCCCCCGCCCTAGTTCAGGGTCTAGGGACAAACAATATACATAAACTCCAGCAAGGGTTAGGAAGGACAGATCAAGTGTTGAGAACAATGAAACATATTACCTATCCTTTTGTAGGGCAGGAAACTAATAAATATATTTCAGAATCTGTAGTCTGGGAGGACCTATCTGATGTGAAACCACCATGGTAAAATGTGCTGTATGGTCAGAGAGATCTGACCTGTCTATATGGTGTTGTTGTTGTGTAGTGTTGTGTCCAGACATGGTTAGAGAATGGAATTTTGACACATAGCCAATACTTTGATTGCAGAGCTGTGAGTTTCAGTTGTCACCAAGGCGGTGTCAACTAAGTTGGTGATTTTACCAGAGTGGATCCGTGCAGTAACGTTGTGTCAGAGCAGACTATTATTGCCCCAAGCACGGAGAGGTGGGGCCACCAGATCTCAGCACCAGAGCTACATCTTCAAAGTTGAGTGAGCCTCTGGTCTGCTGGAAATTCACCAACTCCATTTAGTTACTAACAATCCCATAAAATTCCTGCCATTTCTGGACAAGGTGTAGTCAATATAGACTGGAGTGATGAGGCCACCCCAACAGCACAACCATTAACTATCCTCCCAATTAGATGACTACTATAAACATTAATAAAACTAAATAGTCTAGTACATACATATGTACACTCTTGCATTTATTATGTAATATTCCATGCATTTCTTTCATAATTTCTAAAATCTTTTATAAGTTCTGGTCAAAATAAAACTTGATCCAGAACAAAATAAATGTAAAAAAAAATTTCTATCAAAAATTTTACACACT
>JAMPIV010012110.1:0-40538 GCA_024509875.1 Oreohelix idahoensis
ATTGTCCATCTGACAATTATTACACCACCTTTTTCCTTGGTTGAAAGATTTTCTTTCATCATATTTCCTTTCATCGAATTGTGGGAATTTATTTTTATTTTCATACCGTGGCCTATCAAATTGGTGCTTACCTTTATTTTGATCCTTAGGGTCAAATTTATTAAAGTTCTGTGGTGCCCTAAAGTTATCCACTTGTTTCTTTTTATTACCTGTTACCTCTGCTTGAGCTGCTTGATACCTTTCAGCAACATGTAGCAACTCACCCAGCCTCTCTGCACCTTGTTCCATGAGAAACTTTCTCAGGTCTGGAGCCATGGACTCTCTTAGTTGCTCTATAAGGACCATTTCCTTAAGATCTTGGGTTTTCCCCAGAGAAGTCCATTTCTCCAAGTATGTCTCTATTCGTGCAGAGAACTGGTGATAGGTTTCACCTGACAGTAGTTTAGCATTCCTAAATTTTTTTCCTATAAAATTCTGCATTCTTTTCATATCTTAACAAAAGAGCCTGCTTTAGCATGTCATAATTTTCCTGATCACCTCTGCTCATTTTTGCAAAAACTTCATAAGCTGCCCCACGAAGTCCCTGAGATAACTTTAAGCTCCACCTTTCTCTCTCTAACCCATACGTGGTAGCTAATAGTTCGTACCTATTTATATAGCTCTCAATATCATCGTCTTTCTCAACAAAATGATCTAAATGAAAATTCATAGCTGAGATTGAGGCTCCTTGAGTAACCGTAGCATCAGAGGCAAAGGGACTGGCACCATTTTCAGGAGCATGGCCTTGAAACTCAAACTCCCTTAGTCGTAACTCATGTTCCCTTTGTAATCTCTTCTCCTCCTTTTCTGCTTCCCTCTCTGCAGCTAATCTCTTCTCTTCTCTTTCTGCAGCCAATCGTTTGTCTTCTCTTTCTGCCTCCAATTTCTTAGCCTCAGCCTCAATCTGCAACCTCTTAATTTCCCTTTCAGCCTCTAACCTTCTTTCGGCTTCAAACCTTCTTTCTTCGCGTTCAATAAATTTGTCACATTCCGTAGTAACATAGGCAACCATAACTTGCCCATCTAATCCTAACTCTTTTGCAGTCTGAACCGCAGCAGATCGAAATTTGGCCAGGTCCGCCATTGTCTATTATGTAAATTTATACAATGTCTAACCAACAATTCAATCTCTAATGGACAACACAGGCACCGTGAGCTCAACCTTATTTAATTCCACCCAAGGATACCTTTTAATTCTTATATTCCCTGAAGTGAATTACCCCCAATATTTTTAATAGTTAAAGATTCAAAATCCCAAGAGCGAGACCCCAATATATGTGGTGAAGTGGGAAGTTATAAATACTTATAAGGGACTTAGTGTACTGACTGAGATCAGCTGTGAAGGTATATATATATCTAATAAGAGTAGTATATTATATATATAACCTTACTTGCTACCACATATCTATATATCTCAGTCAGAATTATTCTGGAATAGTGTGATGCTACGTTATGTGTCTAGGGTATGAGTATGGTGAAGTGTAAGTCACAACAACAGACAGATAAACAATTTAATTTAATCCACTACTCTTAACAACACGGTGACACTCACATACATATAACACTCTACAAAGATATCTTAAAAGAGTCACTAATAAACTTTCAAATAACAATATGTATTCATTACTGGCATGAATGAATATGTGTCCTGATTCAACTACAAGGGAACCAGGAATCACAATCAATTTAAATTACAAGTTATGTACAGAATGTATTTAATATGAATATTGTAGTGACATATATTATTACCAATGTTCTATGTGTGTCAATTGTGTAGTAGTAAAATGAGGTAATACTGGTTTTGTTTTGTTCAAGCTCTGTTGGTATTTGTCATCATGACTTCAATAGTTTGTCTTTAGGGACTATTATTGGAGATGTTCACAGTTCCTGATTTTAAGACAAGTAAATTCCCCTCTTAATGTTGATTTTTATAAAGTTATTTCAAGATGAGGGGACATAATGTTGAGCTCAGCTGGCCAACTCTGCTTATCTTTAGTGATGGCGGCAGGAAAGGACTCCTCTGCTCGAATTCTCCTCTGGGCTCAGGAGACACCTCACTGATAGCTAAAAAGACCAAGGAGTATGCTGTCCGACTCTGGATTCAGCAAATCTCTGACCAGGTGCTGCTCACTACCATCAAGACCACTGTCCCACAATTTCATGGAAATAAACACAGATACGTTGATTAGCAATGAATTCTGGCACAAACTGGCACAAATTCCGTTCTGCCTATGTTCCAGGCTTTTATTTTAGCAAAAATGTGAGCTGGCTTCAACGTACTGTCGCTTTATCAAGCTTATTTGAATTAGTGGTCTCGAACTAACGCTCCCAAGTGTGTATATCAGCGAGACTGGCCAATGAGCCACGTTTCGACAAGTGTTTGAAAAAAATGTTATCTTTTCCCGTCTCCCCCAACAACCAAGATAGTATTTATAGCCCGACCAATCGTGGTTAGGCTTTCATTTGTTGCGCTCCAATCAATTTGGAGTTTACATGGTAGGCTATTTATGTAACGTAAGGTTTTTTCAAACACGTTAAAAAAAAATTTTATGAGCAGAAATGATTTTATGCTGTCAGGCACCCCCAATATTTTATTTTGGGTATAATTTATTAATTCCTGGACTATTTGCGTAACGTTTTACATATTATTTGTCAGCAAACCCTAAGGAACCCAAAAATACTAATTTAAAGGAGCTACGTGGCTGCGTTCAAAATATGCAATTTCTTCTATCTCCTGTTTAGAAGATGTGCTGTCTGGGTACTGTTATGTGTTCAAACGTAAACCCATATAATGTTGTCTTTTCTAATAAGAGTCTGTTATGATTTATAAACCTAACTCTGGGAAAGGGTAGTGTATTTTATCACTGTCCGTCTGAAAAAAAAATTAGTGCATGTAGACTTACACGCGTGATGGTAGTAATTGTGTATCGCGCGAAGCGGGTTTAGTGTTCGGCTTTCTGCCTCTCCCTTCTCTTTTTATCCCTTTAGTCCATCTGTTCGTTCGTTTTGGTAACGCAGTATAATTAATGTTAGGGTTAATTTAGGTCATTACGCAGTACGTCTCAATGCTTTTCCAAGAAATACAGCACACGTTTCATTGAAGAAGGCGGGTAATAATACAGTAAGCTTTACTATCAACGTGAAAGCGTTACAATTTGCAGACGAAGCAGAAAACAAGGGGATTTCGAGTACATTCTTTGGGACAGCACTGTCATTTTACCATTGCTCTTCTCTTTATTAATTTTATTTGTTAGGCTTCATATTTACCTAATAATTTATATATGTGGATTAGAATATTTCATGACAGATATAATAGTTTGATTTGCTTCGGTTTTAAGGACCATCTTCATTGCACACGGTGTGGCAGGATAACCTACAAGGAGACCATAAACAATGATGACTTTAAGCTTAGCAAGACTTGGTACAGGCTTCCTACAAGGAGACCATAAACAATGATGGCTTTAAGCTTAGCAAGACTTGGTACAGGCTTCCTACAAGGAGACCATAAACAATGATGGCTTTAAGCTTAGCAAGACTTGGTACAGACTTCCTACAAGGAAACCATAAACAATGATGGCTTTAAGCTTAGCAAGACTTGGTACAGGCTTCCTACAAGGAGACCATAAACAATGATGGCTTTAAGCTTAGCAAGACTTGGTACAGGCTTCCTACAAGGAGACCATAAACAATGATGGCTTTAAGCTTAGTAAGACTTGGTACAGGCTTCCTACAAGGAAACCATAAACAATGATGGCTTTAAGCTTAGCAAGACTTGGTACAGGCTTCCTACAAGGAGACCATAAACAATGATGGCTTTAAGCTTAGCAAGACTTGGTACAGGCTTCCTACAAGGAGACCATAAACAATGATGGCTTTAAGCTTAGCAAGACTTGGTACAGGCTTCCTACAAGGAGACCATAAACAATGATGGCTTTAAGCTTAGTAAGACTTGGTACAGACTTCCTACAATGAAACCATAAATAATGATGGCTTTAAGCTTAGCAAGACTTGGTACAGGCTTCCTACAAGGAGACCATAAACAATGATGGCTTTAAGCTGAGCAAGACTTGGTACAGGCTTCCTACAAGGAGACCATAAACAATGATGGCTTTAAGCTTAGCAAGACTTGGTACAGTCTTGCTACAAGGAGACCATAAACAATGATGGCTTTAAGCTTAGCAAGACTTGGTACAGACTTCCTACAAGGAGACCATAAACAATGATGGCTTTAAGCTTAGCAAGACTTGGTACAGACTTCCTACAAGGAGACCATAAACAATGATGGCTTTAAGCTTAGCAAGACTTGGTACAGACTTCCTACAAGGAGACCATAAACAATGATGGCTTTAAGCTTAGCAAGACTTGGTGCAGATTTCCTACAAGGAGACCATAAACAATGATGGCTTTAAGCTTAGCAAGACTTGGTACAGACTTCCTACAAGGAGACCATAAACAATGATGGCTTTAAGGTTAGCAAGACTTGGTGCAGACTTCCTACAAGGAGACCATAAACAATGATGGCTTTAAGCTTAGCAAGACTTGGTACAGACTTCCTACAAGGAGACCATAAACAATGATGGCTTTAAGCTTAGCAAGACTTGGTACAGGCTTCCTACAAGGAGACCATAAACAATGATGGCTTTAAGCTTAGCAAGACTTGGTACAGGCTTCCTACAAGGAGACCATAAACAATGATGGCTTTAAGCTTAGCAAGACTTGGTACAGACTTCCTACAAGGAGACCATAAACAATGATGGCTTTAAGCTTAGCAAGACTTGGTACAGACTTCCTACAAGGAGACCATAAACAATGATGGCTTTAAGCTTAGCAAGACTTGGTACAGACTTCCTACAAGGAGACCATAAACAGTGATGGCTTTAAGCTTAGCAAGACTTGGTACAGACTTCCTACAAGGAGACCATAAACAATGATGGCTTTAAGCTTAGCAAGACTTGGTACAGACTTCCTACAAGGACATCATAAACAATGATGGCTTTAAGCTTAGCAAGACTTGGTACAGGCTTCCTACAAGGAGACCATAAACAATGATGGCTTTAAGCTTAGCAAGACTTGGTACAGACTTCCTGCAAGGAGACCTTAAACAATGATGGCTTTAAGCTTAGCAAGACATGGTACAGACTTCCTACAAGGAAACCATAAACAGTGATGGCTTTAAGCTTAGAAAGACTTGGTACAGACTTCCTACAAGGAGACCATAAACAGTGATGGCTTTACGCTTAGAAAGACTTGGTACAGGCTTCCTACAAGGAGACCATAAACAATGATGGCTTTAAGCTTAGCAAGACTTGGTACAGACTTCCTACAAGGAGACCATAAACAATGATGGCTTTAAGCTTAGCAAGACTTGGTACAGACTTCCTACAAGGAGACCATAAACAATGATGGCTTTAAGCTTAGCAAGACTTGGTACAGGCTTCCTACAAGGAAACCATAAACAATGATGGCTTTAAGCTTAGCAAGACTTGGTACAGACTTCCTACAAGGAGACCATAAACAATGATGGCTTTAAGCTTAGCAAGACTTGGTACAGGCTTCCTACAAGGAGACCATAAACAATGATGGCTTTAAGCTTAGCAAGACTTGGTACAGGCTTCCTACAAGGAGACCATAAACAATGATGGCTTTAAGCTTTGCAAGACTTGGTACAAACTTCCTACAAGGAGACCATAAACAATGATGGCTTTAAGCTTAGCAAGACTTGGTACAAACTTCCTACAAGGAGACCATAAACAATGATGGCTTTAAGCTTAGCAAGACTTGGTACAGGAAAATGATAATGATGATGATGAATCAGTTCAGGGGCAATAACTGTTAACTCACTGATTGTTATCTCACTGATTGTTTATTCGCTGATTGTTTATTCGCTGATTGTTAACTCACAGATTGTTTATTCACTGATTGTTTATTCGCTGATTGTTTATTCACTGTTAACTCACTGATTGTTTATTCACTGATTGTTATCTCACTGATTGTTTATTCGCTGATTGTTTATTCACTGATTGTTTATTCACTGATTGTGTATTTCACTGATTGTTTTTTCGCAGATTGTTTATTCACTGATTATTATCTCACTGATTGTTTATTCGCTGTGTGTTTATTCACTGATTGTTTATTCACTGGTTGTTATCTCACTGATTTTTATGCGCTGATTGTTTATTCACTGATTGTTTATTCACTGATTGTTTATTCACTGATTGTTATCTCACTGATTGTTTATTCACTAATTGTTTATTCGCTGATTTTTTATTCACTGATTGTTCATTCACTGATTGTTGATTCACTGATTGTTTATTCACTGATTGTTATCTCACTGATTGTTTATTCACTGATTGTGTATTCGCTGATTGTTTATTCACTGATTGTTTATTCACTGATTGTTATCTCACTGATTGTTAATTCACTGATTGTTTATTCACTGACTGATTATTCCTTTAATACCTTACATTTCCCTGTTGGGCTTAGGCCTTTAAGAAATCACGCCCACCTCATCTATCTTGTGCCATCCGTTCATGGTCTTTGCATGCTTTCTTTTTCCCTTTTATGCCTGTTTCCTTTCCCTTTTGTGTTGTCTTTTAGTCTCTGCATTAGAAAACAATGACTGTTTTATAATGTTGTTTTTTTGTGTGTTTTTTTGTTTTGCGTACGCCCGCTATTACTCTAGACTCTAGGCGAAATCTCAGGTTAGTATGTTTAACCTGAGACTGATTTTTACGTGAGTATCCCTTTTGTCTTGTACAGAGACAGGTGTCCCTCGCCATTCAGGCAGATACTCGCCGATTTCGGAGGTACCCATTAGAGCTGGGTCGGCCCAGGAGCCGCCAGTCCCTGGTCGACGACACTTCTTCAAATGTACTCGCCAGGTCTCGAGTTAATCCAGTCCAAATCCCGGTCGACGAAAATCTTCAAATATCCTCGCCCGGGTTTGATCCTGGGTCACCCGGTCGCCAGCGCAGTTTGGTAACCACTACACCAGTGCGGCTCCCTTTTATAATGTTGTTAGTCGGTTCGTCATCATCACCAACATCTTTTCCCTATCTTTTGTCACACTGTTACTTGTTATGTTTTTTTTCCCCAGGTTAACATTGTTGATCTTATCATACAAATTTAAACCATTTATTCTAAGCAATCACACATTTATGGAATCCTGAATCTTTTTGGTTATTGTTTTTGTTGTTCTCCGATGTTTTAGAACCACACATTACAATTACCTTGACCATTCAAACATTCAAACACACAGTAGAACAAATACTTCAAACATTCAAACACACAGTAGAACAAATACTTCAAACATTCAAACACACAGTAGAACAAATACTTCAAACATTCAAACACACAGTAGAACAAATACTTCAAACATTCAAACACACAGTAGAACAAATACTTCAAACATTCAAACACACAGTAGAACAAATACTTCAAACATTCAAACACACAGTAGAACAAATACTTCAAACATTCAAACACACAGTAGAACAAATACTCCAAACATTCAAACACACAGTAGAACAAATACTTTAAACATTCAAACACACAGTAGAACAAATACTTCAAACATTCAAACACACAGTAGAACAAATACTCCAAACATTCAAACACACAGTAGAACAAATACTTCAAACATTCAAACACACAGTAGAACAAATACTTCAAACATTCAAACACACAGTAGAACAAATACTTCAAACATTCAAACACACAGTAGAACAAATACTCCAAACATTCAAACACACAGTAGAACAAATTCTTCAAACATTCAAACATACAGTAGAACAAATACTTCAAACATTCAAACACACAGTAGAACAAATACTCCAAACATTCAAACACACAGTAGAACAAATACTTCAAACATTCAAACATACAGTAGAACAAATACTTCAAACATTCAAACACACAGTAGAACAAATACTTCAAACATTCAAACACACAGTAGAACAAATGCTTCAAACATTCAAACACACAGTAGAACAAATACTTCAAACATTCAAACACACAGTAGAACAAATACTTCAAAACTGTCGTCTGCAAGTGGGGAACAGGACGGCAGCATGGCCATTTCCAACCCATTAGAGGGAGAGCATGTAGGGTGACGAGTGAAGCCTGAGACGGACTGTCAAATGTATTAGAGACATAGATGTGGTTATTTGAGACATAGATGTGCTTATTAGAGACATAGATGTGGTTATTAGAGACATAGATGTGGTTATTTGAGACATAGATGTGGTTATTTGAGACATAGATGTGGTTATTAGAGACATAGATGTGGTTATTTGAGAGCGAATGACGAAGAAGAAGAAAATTATAAATTTTATGTAGGATTTGACTTGTTTTGATTTCCATATTTTTGCCACGACAAATGGAAGTTCGTCCCTTGTAGTTTTTGTGGGTCTCTCAAGAGATAAAGAAAGATTTATGTGATAACTGCTGCTTCAGGCATGTCGTAGAAGGTCCGTAATATACAGTTTTGAACAGGAATGTCAACCTTTTTATGTAATACAAATTGCCACATCAACCACTACTGTAAGATATAAGCTGTAGTGCTTGTTCCAAGCATCTTATGAAACGCACAGGATAATGATGATAAAAGTGATGAATGAAAGCTTTCCGTCCTCCTGTTATACTATCACTGTCTATTCCTAAAGCTTTGTCTATGTTGCTGTCTATTCCTAAAGCTTTCTCTATGTTGCTGTCTATTCCTAAAACTATTTCTTTGTTGCCCCATCAAGATATTTGAGCCAACAGCTTGCAGGAGTTTTTCTCCAAGTGCAGTCTGGCTATCACTTGCCGCTTTTATTATCATAATCTTCGTCTGTACTAACTGTTTGTTGTGCTACAAATCACCATGGAAGCAATCAACACGCCTAAAGCCTGCTGAGCAGACGAGTGAATCCAGACAAGATCATTACGTTGTCACGTCATTTACCTCCTTTATGTCTCCAGCAATAAAAATAGTTGTTCCCCTTGGAGAAGACGATTTAACATTGTACACAGCTCACATTCCCGGTGTGGTTCCAGAATATGTCTGAGGATACATAGATATAATAGAAATACTGTCCTTCAGGTATCTCGTATGATACCTAATATAATGTTGTGCATGAGGTTGACTACAAGATGTAGAATCGTACACATATTTTGGCAGCAATATAGACAAAGTTGGAGAAACAGACAAAGATATCAAAATAAGAATACAAAAAGCAAGAGGAGCTCTCATTGCATTGGGAAACATATGGAAATCAAAAGAAATCACGTCCAACACAAAAATAAGAATCTTCAACTCAAATGTCAAGTCAGTCCTATTGTATGGCTCTGAAACATGGAGAACAACAAATACAACGACCAAAATGGCACTGACTTTCATTAATGGGTGCTTGCATAGAAAAAAGGTTATAAATACGTAGTATGACAAGGTCACAAATGTCGAACTGATGACAAGAACCAGACAAGTGCCAGTGGAACAAGAGATGAGAAAAAGACGCTGGCGATGGATAGGACACACACTGAGGAAACCTGTTGATAGCATTACAAGTCAGGGTAAGATAAGCAGAGGTTGACCAAAAACCACATGGAGAAAAGAACTGGAGACAGAAGTGAAAATGATGAGAGACGCGAGGAAAGAACTTGGCATATGTTTGTTGAAGACCAATGCCCTTTGGGGAGCTAAATGATTTTGATTGATTTCATGGGGTTGCAACTTTATTATGTAAGATAGATAGCTGCGGAAGGCACTGCTACAATATCCTATGAATTCTGTGGTACAGGCTTCCTGCAGCTGTGCAGGGACAAAAAAGGGAAATGTTGATGACAAATACTGACCTAACGTCAGTATCGTTACAGCAGTGAGGATGTCCTGAAAGAAGCCAATGGGCAAAGAAAGCTTATTCCTCAGGTTAGAAAGAAGCAATCCACTTTATTTGGATATGTTATAAGAAGAAGGAAGCCGCAGTACATCGTGGCAACAGGAAAAAAGAAGGAAAAAATATGTAGAGTACGACAAAGAGAGAAGACTGTGGACAGTTTAAAGCCGTGGTATGGAAACACATCAAAAATAGAATTGATCAATAGTACTAGAGAAGGAAGTTTACACATACTTGATCACCAACGCCAACAGGCAAGAAACTTGATGAAGATCGTTGCTGGAAGAAAGAAATTAAAACATGTGAAGGAAAGAAATATCTAAACTTCGGGACTTCGGCTAAGAATTAGGACAACGTCAGCATGCATGACCAGTTGGTTACTTTCTACATCTCTCGTGTCTGCTTCTTTGTCTTCGTATTCTCGCGTCTGCTAATATGGATGGATTCTATTCATCATCATCTCAACCCGTAACCCGTCATGGGTCGTTGGGGTGCTATGGTGGAAGCATCAGCAGACAGGGTCCTCCACTGCTCTCTATCCTCAGCAATGCGTACAAGTGTGGAAAAACCGTGCCCTGCCCATTCTTTGATGTTATCAGCCCAGGATTTTCTTTGCCTTCCTCTTCTCCGTTTACATTCGACTGTTCCCTGGAGGATCGTTTTCGAAAGGGAGTCATGACGAGTTACATGCCCAAATCAGGCAAGCTTTCGACGTTTCACTACTGACGAAAGTGGTTCTTGGTGGCCTGCATAGGTGTTTATCTTCTCTCTAACATAGACATTTGTTTTGTGCTATTTATAGCAAATGCGCAAAATTCTTCTATAACATTTATACTCGAAAGCCTGAATCCTTCGCTCCGTTTCTGCAGTGAGTGTCCAGCCCTCACATCCATACAGCAGAATATATAATATAAGTGATTTGTATAACTTGATCTTCACAGGAAAACTGATGTTACTTTTCCAGATCAAATTCAGCCTTGTCATGGCAGCTGAGGCCATCTCAAATCTTGTCTTGATTTCTTTACTTGATCTTCCATCACTACCTATAGTGGACCCCAGATATTTAAAGGTGTTCACTTCTTCTATCTTTTGCCCATTTAAGTGGTAATGTTGGTCGGAACATGTTTCTTATGGCTACTCACCAAATATCTTGCTTTTTTCTATATTAATTTCCATCCCATACGTTCTTGTTACTTTCTCCAGTATAGAGGTAAGGTCTTGAAGTTCTGATTCTATTCCTGCTATAAGATCGATATCATCAGCAAAACGTAGATTGCAAAGAGGTCGACCCCATTGCTATCTTCTATGACAGTTACCTTGGGCTGTTGGGGTTTTGATAGTCTTCTTAATGTGTCGAAAGCTGCCTTGCTATTACCTTTTATTGGATTCTATTTACTTGTAATTAAAGATGCTTCTATCACATGATTCATATCAAATGGCTGGATGTAATGATACATGCAACCTAGAGAAAGAGAGCCAGGCAACAGTTGATACTGCGAGAGATAAGGCAGAGGAGGTGGATATATCCCTCCAGCTTTTATCAGAAGCAGATATAGCAACAACTGGGAAGCAGAGCATCCAGGCCACACACAAAAATATGATGCATATTTTCAGCTCAGCAGAAGAGAACAAGTGGTAATCTTCAGACTCCGCACAGACCATAACAGATTGTGATACCACATATTCAACAAGCTAAAAATAAAAACTACCGATGAGTGTAACTGTGACATAGATAAAATGACTGCTGAACATATGCTACAAAGATTCCCAACATATGTGGAATAGAGAAAGCACATATGACCATCACTAGTGCCATTCCTGGAAAAAACTCTATGGAGATGCACATAGCTTCAAGCTGACCACTGCTTTCTATGAAAACATAAAAGATTCAAGTAGGCGTCTGAGAGTGTACGAAGAAGAAGAAGATATTTATTCCCCCTTTCTTCCTGTGACAAACGAGCGCCAGGTCTTACCGCTGTCTTTCCCATCATCTCTCTTTTCGTGCATTTTTAATCACATTTGCTCTTTCATCGTTGTACAAGAAATCTTTAATCACGACTGGACTTTAAACTGTAATCTTTATTACTCGCGTCTTGTATCTGAAGTGTAAGTTAACGCTCCTTTGGTTCAGGTTCCCACATTGTTAAACACATCTGGTTTCGTCATAATCTTGGGAAACACACCTGGCTATAGAATGATTTCTTTTGATATGTAGGTCCCTGTGCAGATATCGTCAGACATACCCCTTTGGAGTATTGCATATTTTGGAAGACACGCTGCTGACACCACATGGTAGACTATTCATGGCTAAACCGCTATTTAAACAAACTACGGTCATCGCGAACAATATAATGGATGCATGCAAACAATAGACTCCGGGCGTGGGACATCAAAAGTCCCGTGACATGGACTACGACCTTTGTTTCCAGATGGTAGCCGACGGTAGAACGATATAAATCTTAGAAATGAAACAGGGAGATTAAAGAGTCGCCGCATGCATGGGAAAACAAAGTGGACGCGGACGGCTTTGTGACAGTTAGAGGGCGGGTGATTTTTTTCCATTGGCAAGCCAATTGTCAAACACCGGTTTGCCATGCCGCACGGCATTGAAAGTTTGTGGCGAAGAGCCCACGCACTATTAGACTGACAAGGGACAAGAGAGATCCAAAGTCTGAGCCACAAGATGGATGCCTCGCTATTGGTTTAGAGGCGGAGTTTCACGTCATGAGCAAGATTTGGGAACATATGGGCGTTTTAGGAATATAATGTACTGCGGAGTTCATCAGAGATCAGTACAGTTTCAGTACAGTGTGGTGTAGAACATATCCCAGAAGCCTAGCCTTATTAGACGTATTAATTTCTGTGTGGATATTGAAATTCGTATATATGAAATTCATAGTGTTCTTAAAGGAATTCGCAAATGGGAAAAAGGAGGTTAGTGAATCTTTTAAAAACTATTAATAATTTTCCTTAGGCTTTAAGTTAAGATTTGCTTTTGCACTTAGCATCATAGCTAACTGTGCGAAGACAGTTTTCAATTAATTCTTCTCGTAAACGATTAAATCAAAAGATTTTCATCTAAGATGATAGGAGGTAATTGATAGTTCATACTTCATCTTCATCTAGATTGTTAGGTCATCATACAGACTTACATGTGCCCACACTCTCATGCGCAATATATTTAACACTTTTCAGATGCATCTCAGGTCATACATATTTACTAGAGAATTGAACTCGTCATTAGCGAGGAGTAATATAAAAGAAAGTCAACCATTGAGATTAAGTGTGAATACTTACGAAGACTTTTGTGTGTCTTCAGTCCACCAGAAGTATGAGTCGACATATTACATGTTGAACGTCTAACCAGAAAGAAATTAGCACAGTGTACGTCTGGATAGCAGAATTCGCCTTTAGGACATTCTTAACGTCCTCAATTAAGAAGGAAGAAGTCTCGCCCACATTTACAAGGTGGTCGCAGCATTTATATTCACCTTTTATCAAGAGCGCATCTTGAGAATCAAGATTCCATATTCACAAGTTGATTAAATATTCAAATATCAAGTTCAACTCACTCACAAGAGCGCATTTTGAGAAGCAAGATTCTGTATTTACAAGTTGATTCTCATATTTATACCAAGTGCCACGCACTCCTAATCGCATTTTATGAAGCAGACTCCATAGTCACAAGTTGAGTCAGATATACAGATATCAAGTGCAGCTTACTCCAAAGTGTATCTTAAGAATCCAGCGTACATACTCAAGTAGATGAGTCTACATACCAAGATCATTCCGTGACGATCTCCAGTCTGGTCAGTACCCTTCGGAGATTAGACAACAGACATTTTTCATACGATAACTGTCAACTTGTTATCAACTCAACAGAGATATTGTCAAACATAGAAGGACTGTATATCGTCAACGTTCTCAGTATAAAAAAAGTTCTCATCAGAACGTCCGCGTCTTAGAGATAACCCACTCAACATAACTTATAACTACATTGGACATCCTATGCATACATGTGAATCATCCTACCCGGGAGAAGCAATTAGAGACACATGGACTGTGTAGATTACTCATCATTTTGGTAACAAGTATCATATCTCATCATTATTTCGCTTCACATAGGTTCATTCTTCTATTTAACTAACTAGAATATTAATATCTCATATGCGTGTTATTGTGTGAATCGTCGTTCACCATCATCATGTTGTAATTACTACTAACCCTATATGTGTAGATATTTAATTAATAAACCCAATAATCCTTTGATCATTATCTAGTTCGTTAATGTATCACTCGTGCTGTCGGTGTTAATTGTTTACATATAGGTACTACATTCAGATGAGGTTGGGGGCTTTTTCTGTTACGGGATCTAAGGGCAGAAGCTAAGGTCGTGGGGAAACAGAACTCTTTCCATAATTAATTAGAAAACGCTGTCCAGTGGAAAGCATTCGCATTCTCTTCTTCTTGTCCTTATCACGGATAGGTCTCTATCCTTTCTTTACGAGCCAATTTCTAGAGACCTTCTTCATAATATTTCATAGGCTATTTACAGCGAAAACTACTGTTGTAGTTGCCCCAATATACACCATACGACACCCCCCCTCCCCACCCTTCCCCCCCCCCCCCCCAGTTGTACTAAGCCTGAAATTCCCAGAGTACGAGAGGAAAAGGAAGCCCGAAAACACACGGAGAAGAGAACCGAAGACAGAAATGGAATGGATGAAGGAGGCATGAATGTAGCTTGAGCGGACGGGAAAGGACATGGCAAATGTGGCGTAATGTTTATGAAGGCCTATGCTCCTCGTGGATCTAAAACGTAAGGATAATGCTGATATCCCTAAAAACAACAATAAAAATACGTGCCTTCAGATTGAAGCCAAAACTGAAGAGAAAAAAAAAGGGGGGGGGGGGGGAGGGGGGAGGGGGAAGGTGCCACTAACGGACAACTCAGGAAGATACAGCAACCGGAATGTCATGGGCAAAGTTGAAGAAGATTGACCTAAATACGAGTATAATAATTTGATTTGCTTAGGTTTTAAGGACCATCTTCATTGCACACGGTGTGGCAGGATAACCTCAAACGTCACATTTACCTGTGCCATCCTATAATTCATTCTGGGCTCTTCACTTTAGTATTTCCCACCTCTGACAGTAATTGGTATTTTCGATTCATTGTTTACACTCCCTTCCCTCAAATTTTGTTAGTCAGCGATCTCCTTTTACTGATTAGGGTAATCAATCCCTTTAATTTGAACCCATATTGACACCTGGGATCAGTAGAGAAAAGTGTGGTTTACTAATGTGTAAAACATTTTCCTGCCAGACCGTGCATGGGTGCGGCCGATTAATAAGTAAACAACCTTCGGATGACCGCAGTCGATTTTTTACTATCTCTGGGAATGTCTCGGTCGGACGAAGCTGTTGTCAATGTTTTTTGGCCTGTCAATGTTTGCTATATATCATATAGCAGCAGTCTGGATGTGGGCCGAATGTTGCCTTATAATTTAGCACGTTGTGAGTTTCCCGCACTGTGAATTTCAAGTCGTCAAGAAGTCAGTCTGTATTCCCAAAAGATATTTGGAGTAAGTTGTAGATTTTGTATTTCTATATTTTGCATTCATTAACATGTGAAAGTTGCTAGTGGATGACCAAGTCATACGAGGCTGGCAACCTCAGCATATAGAGTGGTGTGTTCATGAACCACCACTGCAAGAGCTAGTGACTTCTTTATGCGGGTTTCTCATAGAGAACCAAAAGCAGAGGTAGTCCCAAAAAAGCAGGGAGTGGATGTCGTAAAGATGTTTGTACACCCACTGCTTAGTTAATACACTAGGTTAGGTTGCGGCTCAGGTATGCCAACAAGAAAGTCGATATTCAAATATGCACAGCGAATCCGCGCTCAAAGATTCACGCAAGATGGCTGGCAGACACTGAGACAGAATAAATTACGCGAAGTCACGGATTCACGCAAGATGGCGGCAGACAGAATAAATTATGCATAAAACACTGTTGGTTCGGAACTCTGAAAAACGAAAAGTACTAAAACGCAACTAACCAATCAGCGGTGTCCCTGCAATCGAAAAAGACTAAAACGCAGCGAACCAATCAACGGGTTCCCTTACGCATTCGAATCTACCTGCGTCTACCTATATACATGAGTGCGTTTTTATTCAAATCTACACACAAACACGAAGACCAGCCAGAACGATAGACTAGAGAAAAGAAAGCTGCCAAGACTGATTCCTGCTTACATGCATGCCGGGCAGACTTGCTTCACTAAGTCGAGTCAAAATCTGGCTTGTATTAATCATAGAGAGTATGTAAACTTACTATAAATAATTGTGAAACTGATATCACTTTTAGGAGTTTGGTTTTAATACGACTATATCATGTATAATGATTGTATTTTATAGTACCAAGAATAATAATTGTAATTCCTGGTATGACTGTTGAAGAAGGAAACCACCTGAAAATAACCGACACCTGTAAATTATTAATATCACTTTAGGATTTTAGTTTTACTATGACTGTATCATGTATAATGATTATGTTTTATGGAATCAGGTATAATGATTGTATTTCCTGGTATGATTGCTGAAGAAAAAAACCAACTGAATATAACCTAAGAGTCTTTGTTTGGACTCATATAACTACAACAGTATTGTTAGGATATATTTTACCAGCCAGCATAGCACTTATCAGAGATTGCCCTGTATATTATAGGTGGAAGGAAACGATTGCATCATACCTAGATGTACAAATTATTGGATGTATTCATGTATTGAATTATTAGAAAGAATGTTTTGCAAGTAGACACCTGTCTTGTCTCGCTATTGCTAAATCATACTGAGCCATGTTGTCATTCATCCTATATAAAGACACATGAGACACGCTCATCCCATATACACTAGGAATAGGTGGGTGTAGCAAAGTTGATTTTGCTGGGGAGGTTATGATGGTATCCTAAAAGAATGAAAAGGTGTCTGCTATAACCGTGTGAGGTCAAGCACATGTAGGTCTCTGACTCTATAAATGATGATGATGAATTATGTGCAGAAAACCTACCGCTACCTCCCTAGGTCTCACACGGTCACTCTTCTGGCTCTAGTGTATGGTGTACCTAGTGTCTAGAGGAGAAATGAAATGATGGTACACAACAGTCAAACACTTTAAGTTTCTATAAAGAAGATAATAAAACTAGCAGTTAAGTTTTTCTTTAACAATTTTCTTTACAATTTATTTTGCCTGTCCATTCATAGCTTGTGGACAGGTCTTTGAAAATAAGGACAAGATAGTTTACAGAAAAGAACAATTAAAATGTTGGGACAATTTGCCCAATAACTAAAAAAGTTATTATGTATTTATATATATGTCTTTCCTGTAGGAAATATTAAAGGAATTCACTTTATTCATATAAAAGGAGAGTCACTGTAGATGAAGGCTGTAGTTCATCCTACCCCCATAAACGTCCTGTGTAATATTTTGAAACACAAGAAACTGTCAGAGATGCCCCAGATGTCTAACTCATCACCTGGGAGTCCTTGTTGTAAGATATTTCAATGTGTAGTTGCAGAAAGTTTCAATTTCACCACTCGCCAAAGCTCCTACTGGTTTTCGACAGCATATAAGTCTGGTTGGAGACTGGTTGGCGTTTATTAGTACTCAGCAGGTTTCCTGTCACCAGCCGGCAGCAGGAACATAGACCCTCTGCAACAAAAGGACACCCTGGCCTTTTATCTCTGATCACTTATTCTAACACTTAATTTCCTACGTGGGTATGGGGTCAGCCTCGCGTGCCTTACAAGTGCACTCGCCCCGAATTGTACAGGACTCCCACCTTGTTGTGACCACACCTCAGGTCCTTATAGTAGATACGCCACTGTACGTTTACATACTTTTCATCAATACAATAATGTGGCGTAACCACATTTCCTTTGATATGATATTCTCTTCTTTTCTTTTCAAATATATTTGCTTCAGGCATGTTAAACAGTGTTCATTGAACACAGAGGCTTACTAATCTATTTTAATACAATAATATGACAACATAATCATAACAACATACATCAGTTAGATACCGTTTAATGTGAGGACTCAACAATGTCTGCTTCCGACATGTCCTTCACTTTTTTCCAATAGCAGTATCTAACTTTGTAGTTGGACCAAACATATTAAATTTCATAAAATATCCTTACCACAATCAAGAAATATATATACAAATGACGCTGACTGTGTGAAGAAATGGCCTCAGCTTCCTCCGAACTGCACAGACTGTGAATTTATTTTTTATTTAAGTTTAGAATTAACACAGCTGTTTTTCAGCGTATCTGAATACAATTTTTAGTTCAACTGGCAATGAATAGTCAAAGCCTTTTGCTAATATTTACTAGCACTGGCCAATCGAAACGTTCGACTACTTGAATTCAAAAGCAGTTTGTATGAAAAACCAAAATAATTTTGAATAATTTCTGCGTCTGGTGGTCGATTGGCCAGTCTGCTTTTGTCATGCCCAATACAAAAAAGAAGTTTCGTTTAGGATTACATTTTTCCTACCGCTCCCCTTTTCAGTCATACTCTTTTTACTCAAGCGAATCTGAATGTACCGCCCTGCCTCTCCCAAGCTCGCGTCCCCTTAACGTTACCAAAAAAAACATAAGCAGGAACGCCAGTCTGTCTGGTCGAGTGTCCTTAGATATTAGTATTTCTTCAATAACTTATCTAATTCTGGGACTATCATATTATTTAAAGTACATTCTTACTCAGCTAACTCTACGTCATACTATCATATAATTTTTATGGGGAACTTCATAATGGTTTAAAATTTCCAATTTATGTCATCGTCAATCGTCAAATAAAATTTTACACAAGTCCGCCATCTTTCCTCTCCCTTATCTCGCTAACATGTATTTTTCAAATAACTAACTTGTTTTAGTTACGTCAGAAATGCTACCACTAGGAGGAAATAAAATTGTCTGCGTGGTTTTGCCATGGCTGGCTTTTCCGCATTGTGTGTATATGCATTGCAGACTGTGTCAGCGAAGCGGGGTGTAGACGGGGCGGGTTAAGAATTTGCGTTACTAATTAGTATTGTATCGTGTAATACTACCAAATAATGTAAGGATTTCTACTAAACTTTTGCGTTACAGTTGACAGAAAGCGTTACTTCAGATAGATATTTTGCGGCACGCTTCCGCCAATTGTTAATTATAAGGCTAGACTACAAAGTGTATGCAGTAGATCGGGCAAAAGTTAAATATTAGTAGTGTTTCTCGAAAACGAAACTAAAGCGTGTCAGACTTTTACCGTGAAATCGGTCTATAGGCTTAGCACTGTGCAAAAAGCAGCGCTGCTGGCGTCGAAGATGCCAACCATCAGACACATGCGGGCTAATGTATTTATTATCGTTTTATGCCTAAATCTTACTGAATTGAGCGTTTATTCTCGCAGATTTTGCTACACACCTCCCATCCTAAAACATGCATTCATTTGCAGGTTATAATATGCGAGATAACTTAGCTCTATGAAGTCTTACTCGTTTTTTTTTATCTTCATCATAAGGATGTCTGCTCAAAAAGTCTGCGCCAACGTTCAAAGGGCCGGGAATGTATTCTATCAGAAATGAGTATGGTTGCAACAAGAGAGACCATCTCAATAATCTATAATTTTCATGCTTGGCCTGTGACAAGAACACGAGGGGTGAATGATCCGTTTGGACCACAAATGTCCTGCCATATAAATAAATCTGGAATTTCTTTATAGACCATATTAAAGCGAGACATTCTTTTTCACTGGTTGAGTAATTTTTTTCCGCCTTGTTCAACTTGCGGCTAGCATAAGCGATTGGGTTCAATTCCCCATCTTGTGAGGAGGACCTTTGCAATAATGTAGCGCCCATGCCTACATTGCTTGCGTCACTTCTCACAATAAATTCTTTAGTCAAGTCAGGATATTGCAACACTGGCCTGCTTGTAAGCTTCTCTTTTAACTCCTGGTAAGCCAATTCACACTGTGCTGACCAAATTATAGTATCAGGTTGACCTTTGCGAGTTAAATCGGTCACAGGAGCACATATAGAGTTAAAATGTTTGATATACTTTTGGTAAAAACCACACAGAGACACGAAAGATCGCACATCTTTTTTTGAGCGGGTTAAGTTAGCCTCTCTGAGTCTATCAAACAGCATATTCAAAGAGGTAACGTGTTCCTCAAATGTTTCCGTAGCAATGAGGATATCATCCATAAAATTCGAAATACATGGATTTTTCAGGGATCTAGCAATTTTCGCATCATCCTAGAAAACACACTCGGGGCATTTTTCAAACCAAATAGTAGCATATTGAACTCATAATGACCTACGAGGTGCTAAAGGCCAAAATAAGGTCGAACCTCAGGCTTTACTGGAATCTGGTAATAGCTTTGCTAAGGATCCACCTAGAAAAATATTTTGCCTTGTTCAGATTTGGCAAAAAGTTGAGTAGTATCAGGTAATGGATCCACCTGACCTTCTTCTGTGACAGCATTCAGTTTTCCCTGTAATCTATGCAACAGTCTATGGTCTCCTGATGGTTTCCGCAACAAAACCTCCACACAGGAAACTGTAAGGAGACTCACTGTGAGAAATAATCCCTTCTTTTAACAAATAATCAATCTCCTCTTTCAAAGCTTTTTCCTTAGCGAACGGAATAGAATAAGGCCTCATACAGATGGGTGCTGGGTCTAGTAGTTTCATATCATATGACAACAAATTTGTGTGCCCCGGTTTATCAGTTAACACATCTGTATGTTTTCTAAGGACCTGTTGAACCTTCTCCCTTCTGTCCCTTTGTCAGGTGATTACTGATTTTTCACCTGTGCAAACGTTTCACTGGTTTTCAGTGGATATTCAATAACGAGGAGAGAGGGTTCATTCTTCATCTCGGTTGCGATATAGACAAGGCCATTAAAATGTGTTCCCTCCTGGATTTGTCTGTCCAGATATTTCTTCAAAAGGTTCACATGATAGACTTTCTCTTTCCCTTTTTGTCTATCTTATAATTTGTTCTGGATAACTTTTCCAAAACTGTATATGGCCCTTTGCCATCCGATCTGAAGTTTATTGTTGAGCTGCCTGGCAATAGAAGAAGTACCTTCTCCCCTACAGTAAGTTCTCTATCCTTCGCTTTTTTTTTTTATTATAATAAGCAGCATGCTTTTTCCTGGCTTGTTCAAACTTTCATTTGCCAGTTTCCAAACTAGTTTTTAAACGAGTGGTCAGTTCGTTCACATATTGGTATGATGAGGGGGTAACAGTTTTCCTCTGCCATTCTCATCCGTCCAGGTCCTTAGCAAAGTTACATATGGACTTTTAATTTTTTTCTGACATAGTATTCATGGCACCTGTAAGGTCTTTTACATTGGAAGCTCTGTTTTTGCGGACTTTCTTTCTTGGTGTCACCACACAAGAATCTACCACTACCAATTTGTTTCCTGGGGTTGTCTCCCCTCAGGTTCAATTTCAAATTTAGAGAACGTCGCTCTCTTTTTTCGTCCTCCAGTTTACATAAGTCCGACCGAGGATCGTCGGCTTATTCTGGGGTATAACAGTTCTTTGTACTCGCTGATAGTGGCCATAGTAAAACATTTGAGCGAAGACTGTCTGTGAAACGGGTGTTCCCATTCCCTCTGTCCACTTTATTATAATTATTTTTTCTTTCCAGGCCTAAGTTTGCTCCGTGGCGTCTCTAGGTCCTGATTCCTTTTCCCAACTTGTGGGTGTTCCCTCTTTATTTTCTGGTCCCGGTTAGCCATAATGCTTCTCTTGCATTTGGTTATTCTTTTTTCCACCTGTGAGGACATTTTTTCTCGCTGCACACTGTTCGGCAGTATCAGTCTCGACAAATTTTCTTATGTCATCAACTTCTCCGGGGCCACGAAATATCCAACCGATGTTCTTTGGCATGTGGTACCATCTTCTGGTGTTCACCATCTAGAACATGTGTTTGTCTCATAATTACCGTGCCTATATTTCGATGGCCATAACTACCTGTCCACACCCGGATAATCCTGCTTTATCCGTCCTGCAAAGCAGTCCATTCATCCAAATAGAAGTCTCCTTTCCTTGGAGGGGTATGGAGTTTTTCAAAACACGGCTTCAGTGGGACCTATCTTCAGCCTGTGCCTTTCTCCACTGTTTACGAGAACATTGTTTTTTTTGGTGGTTCCTCCTCTTTTTTAGGAGTCGACCTGACCTTGAAGCGTGGCCATTTACTACAAGGTCTCCTTCCACAATTTTCAGTGTTATGGTTGTCCATCCGACAATTTTTTACAATACCTCATTTCCTTGGTTAAAAGGTTTTCTTTCATCATTCCTTCTATCATTGAATTGTGAAGGTCTATTCTTAAAACTCATTTCGAGGCCTATCAAAGTTTGCTTTATTTCGGTTATCGAATTTATTATGGGTTTGAGAGGCCTTACACTGATTATTTATTTCTTCTTTGTGCCAGCTACTCTCTGCCTGGGCTGCTTGATACCTCTCAGCGACATTTATTATCTCACCCAGCCTCTATCCGCACCCTGTTCATGAGAAACTTTCTCATGTCTGGAGCCATGAACGCTCTCACTTGCACAATGAGTAATATCCCTTTGAGACCTGGGGTTTTCCCCAACGTAGCCCATCTCTCACTATACGTTTCCAACCGGGCGGAGAGAACTGGTGATAGGTTCACCCGACAGTAGTTTAGCATTCCTAAATTTCTTTCTATAAAACTCTCCGTTCTTTTCGATTATCTTAAACAGAAGAGCTTGCTTCAACATGTCATAGTTGTCTTGGTTCATCCCTTGCTCATTTTGGAAAACACTTCATAAGCTGTTCCCCGAAGTCCTTGAGACAACTTTACCCCCCATCTTTCTCTTTCTAACCCATAAGTAGTACCTAAAAGTTCAACCTGCTTAAATATCCTTGAATATCATCGTCTTTCTCAACAAAATGGTCTACATGAAAAACCCATAGCTGAGGTTTGAGGCCTCCCTGACTAGCAGTGGCATCTGAGGCAAAAGGGCTGGCACCATTTTTCAGGAGTATGGCCTGAAATTCTAACTCCCTTAGTCGTAGCTCATGCTCCCTCTGTAATCTTTTTTTCCTTTGCTGCTTCCCTTTCGGCAGTCAAATTTTTTTCTTCTGCCTCCCTTTCAGGCAGTCAATCTCTTATTTTCTGCCTCTCCATCTGTAATTCTTAGTCTCAGCCTCCAATGCCCTAGCCTCCTTGTCAGCCCTCAATCTGCAGCCTTTAATTTTCTTTTTCAGCCTCTAACTTTCTTTTTGCTTCCCTTTTCTAACTTTTAGTATCTTACTTGGCAATAAATTTATCCACCTCTGAAGTTACATGTTGAACCAACTCTGGTCCATCCATGCCCATCTCTTTAGCAGTCTGTACAGCCGCAGAGCGAAAACTTGGCCAGATCTGCCATTCTGATAAATATAAAATGTTCTAACTGAATCTCTAACTAAATCTCTAACTAAATGGGCCCGCCCCCCTTAGTGTAAAATTTAGGCCGAAACACTTTTAATGATTAAATCTGTTGGCTCTGTGACACAAATTTAATTAATTAAATTCTTCACTTCCCAAATCTTGCGTAATAATATATGGGGATTCCATGGGAAAATTATACTGTTGTTAATGTTAAAACCCAGACCCCAATGTATGTAGTACTATGTGAAATTCAGATCCCACGAGCCCCAATTTATGTAGCCAAACGTTGATTTTGCTGGGGAGGTTATGATGGTATCCTAAAAGAATGAAAAAGGTGTCTGCTATAACCGTGTGAGGTCAAGCACATGTAGGTCTCTGACTCTATAAATGATGATGATGAATTATGTGCAGAAAACCTACCGCTACATCCCTAGGTCTCACACGGTCACTCTTCTGGCTCTAGTGTATGGTGTATGGGTTTGTTACCTAGTGTCTAGGGGAGAAATGAAATGATGGTACACAACAGTCAAAACACTTTAAGTTTCTATAAAGAAGATAATAAAACTAGCAGTTAAGTTTTTCTTTAACAATTTTCTTTACAATTTTATTTTTGTCCTGTCCATTCATAGCTTGTGGACAGGTCTTTTGAAAATAAGGACAGCAAGATAGTTTACAGAAAAGAACAATTAAAATGTTGGGACAATTTGCCCATAACTAAAAAAGTTATTATGTATTTATTTATATGTCTTTCCTGTAGGGAAATATTAAAAAGAATTCACCTTTATTTTCATATAAAAGGAGAGAGTCACTGTAGGATGAGGGCTGTAGTTTATCCTACCCCCCATAAACGTCCTGTGTAATATTTTGAAACACAAGAACCTGTCAGAGATGCCCCAGATGTCTAACTCATCACCTGGGTGTCCTTGTTGTAAGATATATAAGTGTGTAGTTGCAGAAAGTTTGAATTTCACCACTCGCCAAAGCTCCTACTGGTCTTCGACAGCATATAAGTCCTGGTTGGAGACTGGTTGGCGTTTATTAGTACTCAGCAGGTTTCCTGTCACCAGCCGGCAGCAGAAACATAAGACCCTCTGCAACAAAAGGACACACCTGGCCTTTATCTCTGATCACTTATTCTAACACTTAATTTCCTACGTGGGTATGGGGTCAGCCTCACGTGCCTTACAAGTGCTCTAGCCCCGAATGGTACAGGACTCCCACCTTGTTGTGACCACACCTCAGGTCCTTATAGTAGATACGCCACAGTACGTACACATACTTTTCCTCCATACAATAATGTGGAGTAACCACATTTCCTTTGATATGATATTCTCTTCTTTTCTTTTCAATTATATTTGCTTCAGGCATGTTAACAGTGTTCATTGAACACAGAGGCTTTACTAATCTATTTTAACACAATAATATGACAACATAATCATAACAACATACATCAGTTAGATACCGTTTAATGTGAGGACTCAACAATGTCTGCTTCCGACATGTCCTTCACTTTTTCCCAATAGCAGTATCTAACTTTGTAGTTGGACCAAACATTAAATTTCATAAAATATCCTTTACCACAATCAAGAAATATATATACAAATGACCCGCTGACTGTGGTGAAGAAATGCCTCAGCTTCCTCCGAACTGCACAGACTGTGAATTTATTCTTTATTTAAGTTTAGAATTAACACAGCTGTTTTTCAGCGTATCTGAATACAATTTTTAGTTCAACTGGCAATGAATAGTCAAAGCCTTTTGCTAATATTTACTAGCACTGAGGCCAATCGAAAACGTTCGAACTACTTGAATTCAAAAGCAGTTTGTAATGAAAAACAACCAAAATAAATTTTTGAATAATTTCTGCGTCTGGTGGTCGATTGGCCAGTCTGCTTTTGTCATGCCCAATACAAAAAAAGATGTTTCGTTTTAGGATTTACAGTTTTTTTCCTACCGCTCCCCTTTTCAGTCATACTCTTTTTACTCAAGCGAATCTGAATGTACCGCCCTGCCTCTCCCAAGCTCGCGTCCCCTTAACGTTACCAAAAAAAAACATAAGCAGGAACGCCAGTCTGTCTGGTCGAGTGTTCTTAGATATTAGTATTTCTTCAATAACTTATCTAATTCTGGGACTATCATATTATTTAAAGTACATTCTTACTCAGCTAACTCTACGTCATACTATCATATAATTTTTATGGGGAACTTCATAATGGTTTAAAATTTCCAATTTATGTCATCGTCAATCGTCAAATAAAATTTTACACAAGTCCGCCATCTTTCCTCTCCCTCATCTCGCTAACATGTATTTTTCAAATAACTAACTTGTTTTAGTTACGTCAGAAATGCTACCACTAGGAGGAAATAAAATTGTCTGCGTGGTTTTGCCATGGCTGCCTTTTCTGCATTGTGTGTATATGCATTGCAGATTGTGTCAGCGAAGCGGGGTGTAGACGGGGCGGGTTAAGAATTTGCGTTACTAATTAGTATTGTATCGTGTAATACTACCAAACAATGTATGGATTTCTACTAAATTTTTGCGTTACAGTTGACAGAAAGCGTTACTTCAGATAGCTATTTTGCGGCACGCTTCCGCCAATTGTTAATTATAAGGCTAGACTACAAAGTGTATGCAGTAGATCGGGCAAAAGTTAAATATTAGTAGTGTTTCTCGAAAACGAAACTAAAGCGTGTCAGACTTTTACCGTCAAATCGGTCTATAGGCTTAGCACTGTGCAAAAAGCAGCGCTGCTGGCGTCGAAGATGCCAACCGTCAGACATATGCGGGCTAATGTATTTATTATCGTTTTATGCCTAAATCTTACTGAATTGAGCGTTTATTCTCGCAGATTTTGCTACAGTGGGCTTGATGACAGAAATTAGTTCCTATTTATCCTTGTTACAGGTTTATTTGTGTCATCAAACCTGAGGTCGTACGTTCAGGTCAATCCTGCTGCGGAACTTCGCATGAGCATAGTGGTTGTATCGGAGCTACATCATTAGTCCCCCTCAGTCTTGAGTGGGCTAAAGGAACGATCATCAGCAAAGAAGTGTTGTGTGCATCAATTAAGAAGGACAGAACTGTTTTAAGAGATGAGTACACATTAGTACCATTTCCGTCGGCAAGTGTGAGCAATTAACTGTCCATGAAGAAAAAGTGATTTAGCGTAGTCAGAGACATGATTAACAGCACAGCTGATATAATTTTTTTATAATTGATTAACAGCACAGCTGATATAATTTTTCTATAATTGATTAACAGCAATGCTGATATAATTTTTTTCCTATAATTGGAAAAAAAAAGACTTGTTTGTAATCCCAACTAACATAATTACAGATGTATGTTACGTCGGTCCGGTCTCACTCGTCAAAATAGTAACTCGCGCCAAAAAAAAAAAAAAAAGTGCGCAACGCAGATCATTCACAGTCGTAAACTAAGTTGTGATACCAGCGGTTCTCTCATTACACTGGGGGACTTCACCATTTTCCTGCAGAAATTTATATTTCTGTATTGTCAGTACTAACCAGCGGTTTTCAACCTGTGCGCGGCGGCCCCCTGGAGCGCCATGGACTGACGGTCAGGGCCTCCGTGGGTGGGCGTGGGATTTTTTTAAATATTTAGCTGTAAAGAGAACACAGAAACCACAAGATCGTAGAGTGGGAAATTTCATATTTGGTGTTTTGTCAAACTGCGTGACCCCCGGAGAAATTTCACTTTTGATGTTGGCCAGCCTTTGATGTCCCGCTCCCCCACAACCCACCTATCAACTTTCCCGCGCATTCTCCTCGCGCGACCATAGTAGTAACACGGTGAGTTCATTTTGAAAAATACTTTCCTGAAAACTGTGACAGTTTCAGTGGGTTCAAAATCCCTTCAGTAGTGATGCTCCTTCGGACTTCAATACTGCAGACCAGGAAGAACTGATAGAACTTTCATCCGACTATTCACTACACGCGAAGTATCCATCAATAGCATTGCCAAAATTTCGGCATTCAGTAAAACAGGAGTTCCCTAGCTTGAACAAGAGAGCACTGAAGATATTGATTCCTTTTGCAACCTCCTATCTCTGCGAGGCTGGGTTTTCAGCAGTGGCTGTCATAAAAACCAAGTTCAGATCAAGACTTGATGTGGAGAAGGAAATGAGGGTTAGCTTATCTCAACTGGTGCCAAGATTTGGGACAAGCTGTGTAACAACAAGCAAGCTCAAGTTTCACACTGAGGTGACTGGTACTTTATTCATCATATTTTTTTTTTAAGTTTTACTGTACAAGTTTTTATTTATGGAGATTGAATCATGAGTGCAGTATATCAGTGAATGATTTTTCAGACAGAAATTTTTAAAAAATGTTAGAAAGAAACTACGTTATCTGTGCTGTTTTCTTTTTTATAGTAAGAGTTTTCAAAGTGCTAAGTTTTGTATATTTTTTCTTGTACGTGTAATTTTTTCACAGATTGTCCAATTGCATATTTTTTAAAAATTACATTAAAAAAAATTACTTTGTTTTAAAATCATTTTCCAAAGTTCTCCTGCTCAAAAAAAGTTAGGCTAAATGTCGAAACATCGCTAAGTTTTTTACCAGTTATACCACAGGGGAGGGCGCAGAAAGAATGTAGTTGGTCAGGGTAGCCATGGACTCAAAAAAGGTTGAAAACCGCTGCTCTGTATACAATAAAGACCTCACGCTACAGTGTGATGATGAGTTGAAATGATGTACCTTACCTATTATATTAAACATTTTAACCAGTGCAAATTGTGAATGTAAACTTATTCAATATAAATGTAATGAATGTTTTCCGCAGACTGGGATTAATATTAATGCTCAGAGTGGGTAAAGTTCTGAAAGGCAGATGGATGATGGTGTAATGAAAAAGGTAGGCGGGATGAGGAAGGGAGAGAGAACACCTGATTTTGTGTCAGGAAACCCAATTTACTCAGGAGGGTATTGTTCTTTCTTCTTTCATGATACTAGTCGGTCGAATGGTACCACTTCGGTGGTGCTATCGTGGAACAAGTGAGCGGTAATAAGTGGCCTGCAGTCAAAGCTAGACACCTACAGCAGACGGGTCTTAACAGACGCTGGACCATCTTCGCTAATAACATGAAACCATCTCTGAATAGTAATAACAAAGCCAGCAAACAAGTAATAAAGGTGGATGATTAAGGACATAAGGGGAAAATAAGCAGGGCATCTACGTCCAGGTACAACCAACCAGTACAGCCAGACCTGCCACTTTAGACAGGTAACCCACTGCGGAAGAGAAACATAGGGCGACTAACGATAACACGGAGCCAGACAGTTCAAGAGGCAACCAGAGGAAGCGAATCATAATGTTTAGAGTTGAACAAGACGGAAAATAGGAGACCCCATATGGTTTATCATCAGCTGTACTACTATGTTTCACTGGCGCGTTAACGGGGAGATGTAATCACATCCATGTATTCTCAAAACAACCATTTAAAAAACAACTTATAAGTTTTTAAAAAAAAACATTATTTTCTCCTGTCCCGATTAAAATTATTTACATACAGATCTTGAATGAATTTCATAATACACTAACATGGAAAGTACCAAGCTGGGAATTATGAAAGTCACAAGTTGGGATTTTGTTGCTAGGTTATTCGAGGCAAAACTGGACCGGGTTCAAACCAGATCACGACATGCTTCCATTCTACCAGGCTGTATAAATCAGGGTTGATAGAGTCGGCCTAAATATTTTCCGACTCAAACTGCTGAAATTTTAGAAGCCGACTTCGACTACAGGTTTGTATTGGTCATATGGCACAAAAATTTGGAGTCGTGGGTCTGAGGCAAATGTCTACCGACTCCCACTTAAAAATGACCGACTCCCACGACTCCGACTGGTAATAAATTGGGGTACATAGCCCTGGTTGTGAGTTAGGGAAGGCAAAAAAAAAAGCAGCAAGGAAAGGAACTGAAAAACGACACCTCATAAAGCTGAGTAAGTAAAAAATATCTAACACTTCATTTCCTCTAACGGCAGTAACTGCCTTTTGACTACTGTCGTGGATAGATTATCAGATAGGTAATAGATGTTTATAGCCCTGTGTCCAGAGCAGAGGTGATAGTGTGATGACCATGTGGAAAGTAAGGGGTAAGATATAGTTTTTATCACGAGGGTGATCGTGTAAGAGAAAGGACAGTCTCTGGATAGGAATAGATTTAATGTATCTAATCCAGCCTATCTGGACGACGATATTTAAATCAGGACGCACTTCCTCTCCCTTGTACGAAAATACAAGTTACACTGCACTCACCATGCACACAATTCTGTGACAAATACGCACGAACGTGAAAACAAACTATGGATAACATATCGTGAATAGGGGTTGACCGACACGATAACTTAAGGTTTAATAAAGTTTATTATCCAAATAGAAAAATCACAACATAAATCTTATGCAACAAGAGATCCATGGTTACAGACAAAATGGAAATTAATCAAATAGGTTCTCCCCTCTGGTTAAAGGAAAAGAAAGGACAATCCCCAACAGAGGTTAAATTTACCCAAAAGGATCAAAAAATTGGTTACCAATAAGTGTACAATGAAATATGTCAGGATGGGAAAAGAATAGGTTCCTAAATGTTAATCTATCCGTGACTAATCAGACTATTGAGATAAACAAAAAAGAAAAGAAGAAATCATATAAGTATATGATGTTAATAAAAGACATAAGTTTCTTTCTCTGTTCATTCAAATCACAATACACGCAGTGGCCACTTTCACAGACTATGCTTACCCAGTAGTTGTCGTGCAGGCAATTCCAAGGAAAATACACTAATAAGTAAATTGATACTATTAAAGTGTCAAATTTTTATTTTGCCAAAAGCTAGCCCCAGACTCATTCTCCGTAGTTGCTGACTGTATGCAAATTTCACAGGAGTCGCTAGAGTAGGTTGTTTTAATTTGTCCCTGGATTACAATAAGTTATCTAATGCCTTCAGTTGGTTTGGCCCCAGTAGGGTTCATTGCGTGGTGATCGCCGATGTAGGATGAATAGAACATTATACAGTTCCTAGGTTGGTTAGCCATCAGATGGCTGAAACGCTAAGGTTTAAGTTACACAGATGTTTGCTGACACAATAGATACTTTCTCCCGCAGCTGGCTGATGAGATTGATATATAATAAAATCTGGTAATAGTTACTGGTCCAGTTAATATTATAATTTAATGTTTCCATTCTGCTTTCTCTCATGGAAATGAGGAAAATTGGACCGCCATCAGGTAGACAGCAAGAAGCTGCGTCAATAATTAAATATTCTTGGATGCTTTATAATATTATAAGTTCGTTATGTATCACAAGTGGTTCGTCTGTGGACCTAATGGATATGAACGCAGTTTCATAATCCAGATATACCAGGTTCGAAACCTGCTGCAGGCGGTTTGGTAGCAGATCGCTTTGTGTGGATTTTTAACAATGGTATAAGCGCCGTACCGTTCAGAAAGCAATGGCAAACTACTGAATGAAAAAAATTGCCTAGAAAAATCACAAACAGCCAATAAAAGCTGGGGTTGATTGCCACGTCTTGTAAAGGATAAGCAAAAACTAACTATGATCAATAAGTTCCTATGGCCATACGAAAATAAGCCGCTGGTACTCAGGTTTGATCAGCCACGTGATATTTTTAGGAAAAAAACATATAAACATTTTAACCTAAATTATCAATATCATATCTAACACGTAGTTAAAAAATAGGACCTCTACACACTCCTGTTATAAATGAGATTTAAAAACACACGTGTCTAGCTAATCCTATCATTCTGTTAACACTGCGTGATATGAACACTAGGTCATTAAAAAAAAAATTACATAAAAAGGATAGAAGTAATTAATAAATGTCCCGTCTATAGACAGTTAATTTAATGGTGTGTACTAGTCAATTTAAAACATCTTTAAATGGAAAAATAGCGAGTAATTAAATTTACTTTACGGCTGGAAAAAGTTAGCTATAAGTTATTTAATTTGCAACAGAAAATCTCAGTGAAATGCATATTGAAAACTTTAAACAACGCCCTAACTATCACTTCAAATCTAGTATATAAATGTACCGCAATCAGAAACATGAAAAACACTCCACGGAATCTATTAATTTTTCACTCTGTACGAGAAATCTTAAGATAACGAGCTAGTGAATTCCGATAGAATTTTCTGGGCAACCGATCCTGCTATCGAAGAGACATGGTATTATATTGAAAAATTTAGTTCAATCGTTCTCTAATGCGAAAGTCACACTACTGCCAGACCCGAGCCAATTTGCCGTCTCCTGATTCTTAAATCAAAGGTAATGATTTACACCTCTATTCCGCCTCTGCCGAATATCAGCTACGTATTACTTCCCTGATGTTTTTTACAATTCCAAGGGTCCGTCTCAGACTGAACTTATCTCGTGTTCCCCTGATCAAAGAATCTATTACGCCTCATGCTCCGCGCTTCGCTCTCTGTTTCACTTAGGGCTTAATGGCCAGATGGCTTACGTGTTAATTGCACTGGTGTGAATCCTTCGTTCATGTAGGAAAAATTAATTTCTCTGTATTTATTGTAATGGCATAGAATGAAGTTAAAACCAAAATAGACAAACAGCACTACAGATAGGAAACTAGAAAGTCATGATCAGTAATGTCCCTGCGCAGGATACTTGAAGAAGAACGTTCGGGTGGCCACGTGTGAGCAGCGATTTCCCGTAGAGATGGACCTGTCTGGGTCTTATCGACACCAGTAGGTACACGTTAACGCGTGGTCTCAAGTGGGTAAACAGTTCGACTATCGTGAAAGTCATTATAAAAAATTCCCCAGCTTTTGCTTCATATCCCACTAGCCTATTAAACGGAAGAATTACCGGTGTAAAAAGGTGAAACTACAGGTATTTCCAAAACGTAACGAGTAAAATCTAGGGCGCCTGTAACGCACGTGCTAATTCAGGGTCGGTGCGAGGGGTGTGGAGTTGGGGAAGGCGCCGAAATTTGTAATTTAAAATATTGAAATAAATAAAAACATTAACATTTAAAAATATAACATTTCAAAGTAAAATACAAATATTTGCTTTTTTGAAATTGATCGTTTTCCTACATGACTATATTATAATTCCATTTTTCAAAAAAAAAACAAAAGAAAAAAAAACGTATTCGTAATTCATAATGAATCACCATTTTCCTATCTGCTCCGTAGGGAGCACAGAGCCACCGGTGAAGTTGGTTCATACAGAAAGACTGCACCAAGCAGTCACGTGTTCTTGAATGAGTGGTTTATGTGGCAATTTGCCTTAAATGATGGGGTTTACAGCCTCTTACACCACCTTATATTAGCATGTCCTGCACGCCTGAGGTAATACCAACAGTGAATAAATATTAGCATGTCCTGCACGCCTGAGGTAATACCAACAGTGAATAAATATTAGCGTGTCCTGCACGCCTGAGGTAATACTAACAGTGAATAAATATTAGCATGTCCTGCACGTCTGAGGTAATACCAACAGTGAATAAATATTAGCATGTCCTGCACGTCTGAGGTAATACCAACAGTGAATAAATATTAGCATGTCCTGCACGTCTGAGGTAATACCAACAGTGAATAAATATTAGCATGTCATGCACGTCTGAGGTAATACCAAGAGTGAATAAATATTAGCATGTCCTGCACGCTTGAGGTAATACCAACAGTGAATAAATATTAGCATGTCCTGCACGCCTGAGGTAATACCAACAGGGAAAAAATATTAGCATGCCCTGCAAGCTTGAGGTAATACCAACAGTGAATAAATATTAGCATGCCCTGCACGTCTGAGGTAATACCAACAGTGAATAAATATTAGCATGTCCTGCACGCTTGAGGTAATACCAACAGTGAATAAATATTAGCATGCCATGCACGCTTGAGGTAATACCAACAGTGAATAAATATTAGCATGCCCTGCACGCCTGAGGTAATACCAACAGTGAATAAATATTAGCATGTCCTGCACGCTTGAGGTAATACCAACAGTGAATAAATATTAGCATGCCCTGCACGCTTGAGGTAATACCAACAGTGAATAAATATTAGCATGCCCTGCACGTCTGAGGTAATACCAACAGTGAATAAATATTAGCATGCCCTGCACGTCTGAGGTAATACCAACAGTGAATAAATATTAGCATGCCCTGCACGTCTGAGGTAATACCAACAGTGAATAAATATTAGCATGTTCTGCACGTCTGAGGTAATACCAACAGTAAATAAATATTAGCATGTCCTGCACGTCTGAGGTAATACCAACAGTGAATAAATATTAGCATGCCCTGCACGTCTGAGGTAATACCAACAGTGAATAAATATTAGCATGCCCTGCACGCTTGAGGTAATACCAACAGTGAATAAATATTAGCATGCCCTGCACGTCTGAGGTAATACCAACAGTGAATAAATATTAGCATGCCCTGCACGCTTGAGGTAATACCAACAGTGAATAAATATTAGCATGTCCTGCACGTCTGAGGTAATACCAACAGTGAATAAATATTAGCATGTCCTGCACGCTTCAGGTAATACCAACAGTGAATAAATATTAGCATGCCCTGCACGTCTGAGGTAATACCAACAGTGAATAAATATTAGCATGTCATGCACGTCTGAGGTAATACCAAAAGTGAATAAATATTAGCATGTCCTGCACGTCTGATGTAATACCAACAGTGAATAAATATTAGCATGCCCTGCACGTCTGAGGTAATACCAACAGTGAATAAATATTAGCATGCCCTGCACGCTTGAGGTAATACCAACAGTGAATAAATATTAGCATGTCCTGCACGTCTGAGGTAATACCAGCAGTGAATACATATTAGCATGCCCTGCACGCTTGAGATAATACCAACAGTGAATAAATATTAGCATGCCCTGCACGTCTGAGGTAATACCAACAGTGAATAAATATTAGCATACCCTGCACGTCTGAGGTAATACCAACAGTGAATAAATATTAGCATGTCATGCACGTCTGAGATAATACCAACAGTGAATAAATATTAGCATGTCCTGCACGCTTGAGGTAATACCAACAGTGAATAAATATTAGCATGCCCTGCACGTTTGAGGTAATACCAACAGTGAATAAATATTAACATACCGTGCACGTCTGAGGTAATACCAACAGTGAATAAATATTAGCATGTCCTGCACGTCTGAGGTAATACCAACATGCATCAGCCAAAGACAAGTTCGTGACTCTCTGTGATGTCCTGGGTCCACCGTCGTCTAGGTCGGGACCCCCTTCCCCTTTTTTTCCAGGGACCAATGCCTTCCCATCACTGTTTTTTCCAGCTATTATGTCTTTTTTATATGACCGAAAAATTTCAGCTTCCTTATTGCGATGGTATTTAGGAGCCAATGTTCCTGTACGTTTTAGTGAAGTATTCAGATAAGCCATTATGGATTTCTTGGCATTGTACATTCCAATAGTATTTGCCCATTGCTTTAACATTGGACCGGGTTCTGGCCGCTTACCATTACAGTCCATGGTGCGCCCTCAGCCCGATACCAGGCCTTTCCAACTCCTGCCCTTAGAAGCCCGTTGTCAAAATATTATTGATCAATGGTCCGCCCGTTCGGCCAGCAGTTTGTGTGTACTGTTTAAGTGGGGGACCTCCCTTTTTCAAATTTTACTCATGTAGTTCGCTCTGCCGGCCAGTCAAAGCCGTTGCCCCGGAGGGGGTTGCCCGGGGGAGCGCTGCCGTACACAAAAGCAGGACTCGAGGAGCCATACATGAGCTGAAACTGGAGTGGGGGAACCAATTAGGATCCAGGTCATCCTCAAAAAGAGGAAGTGACTGCCTCTCACCGTGTTGAGTTACTATCCCTTACCACACTCCAGCCCCCCTTACCCATAGACAAACCTACACCTGCGGACTATAACATTTACTGTTTTTCCCATTCTAAACTATTCTCGCCGGGTTTAGTTTCTCATTTAGAAACGCACTAGTGAGGTTATTACGTAGATGCCAGGCTCGGGAGGTTATTGCGTTGTAGACGTAAACTGTGAATATTCGCTATCGCCAGACATATAGGCGACAAATTTGTCTGCATTTTCACCTGCCACAACGAGTGGTGTCGGCTGAACGCTCAGAAAGGCGCGATAACTGACATCTCCTCGACGCAGTTTGAGACATTTGTCTGGAAATCCCAGCTGACAATGGCACTCACGGTTGGCCTGGTCCCCGCGCGAGGTGTGAAAGCGCACGAGTGTCAGTCATGGTATGCGTCTAAGGTTACGTAGTGTTAGGAAAGACGAGAGATTGCGTTGGTTTTGGAAATAGTGGGATCCTTTCTTTGTTTCATAGATAAATAACCAGAATGTTAAACTTTATTTTCATTCAGATTCATTCCTCTAAATTCGCAGTAGACAGGACGTTTCGTACTAAGAGAATAAGCTGTATAGCGAAAAGTCTTCAGTTTTATCTTGGAAAAACAATGTTGCCGAACTTCTAGACTACCAATAAATATAAGCATATAATTGTAGTTTGTGCTATCGCCTGTAATTCTGGTTGGAGGTAATATATTATATCTAATATTTTGTGAAGTTATTAAGTGTTAGATCGCTTATTTTATTTCCCGAGTTCTTGTGTGCAGAGTGAATAATTTACAAGTTGGTTAGATTTCTCTAGCTGATGAGTTACAGTAGAAAAACAGAAATAAAGTATAATTTTCTAGCTTAAAGCCATGTAGCCATAAAGGAATTAACTTTAACTGCTAAATAATCAGACGAGAGTAATTTTTCTAAACTTAACTTATTAAATGGTAGATGCCTCATGAGTGTTGACGGAATCCGTAGGTTTCATGATGATTGATTGTTATATATAACTTATTTCACGGGAAGTTTTAAATGATAAGTCAAGCTATACGCTTGCAGTTTTAAAATGTAAGTTATATTGAGTACATAATATGTAAAATATTTCATGTGTTTTTCTTTATTCAGTGAATTACTGTGGTACCCAAACTTTGCCAGCGTTTAGTACGTGAACATTTATCTGTGAAGAAATTAAGCACTTTCATTACATGAAACTGTAAACAGTTAAATGAAGTAAAAGGCCTATCGCGCCAGAATAATTAATTCTTCCAGAATAACACTTAAGTACAGATCAGCCCGCTGTGACAAGCAAAATATCAGTAACATTCCGACAGAGTTTTGACTAGTAGTGTGGTGACCAAATATAGTCATATACTGAGATAAGGCACCCGACCTGACATCTCCTCATTTTTTTAGAAACCTACGATAGTGACACTGTGCTGTGCTCCGCTAACTTTCGTGCCTGGACAAATTTTATGTGACTTAAACAGACATCCGAAAAAATAAGAACACCTAAGGAATCGTTCCCTGAGACAGAGAATTCAGTTACGTCTTTTTGGAACTGGGGATTTCTTGGTCGAGACTGCATTTACGGGTCTGTGTGAAGGTCCTAGAAAAAATTATGTTCGCAGAGGCAGCGCACAAAGCTGTAATGTAAAGTATAAATGTGCGCACGTGGCCACGGCTGAATGAATAGAGTGAACGCAGGTCTGAGTGTTATTTTTACCGTTGTATATTTTGGCACCTATTTGCTGTCATAACTTTTCTTCAATGCAAGTTTGATTTGCTAACAATATTTTCCCTTTAAAACTAGATTATAGTATCAGGGTGTTCATACCTTAAACGGGGAAAAACTCTTAGACTCAATCATATGTATTTGGGATTCTTTGTGCTCCTTCATCTTTCTCCTAACGGGACTGTGGGGCTATCCATCGAGGGAAGATCATAACTGTGGGTTTCTACCAGTTCTTGTAGCATTCCTTGATTTTTTTATGCTTTGTGTATATGTTTTTTTTTCATGAAATTTTACATGTTGTGACGTAAGTTTGCAATGATAAATAAACTTAACAATAAATTTAATCAGCATGTTGGTCAGCTCGTTCTAAATATCTATATACTCATTTGTTATAGTTTCCCACGTCTGTGTGTCTACCTGTCGTCACTTGAATGTGCGTGCACGTGAGTGGATATATATATATATATATATATATATATATATATATATATATATATATATATATATATATATATATTTAATGTATATGTGTTTAGGACTGTCTGACTACTCTAGATCTGTCGTAGAAGATAGGTGAGGAGGGGTGAGAGAAGATTTCTCGCTCTCAGAGACAGCCTCTATCCCAATTCTACCACCTCACTCGTGGAAATCTATTTTGTATTTTCTATCTCACACTGTGACTATCACTCATTCCAACCTATTCAGAAGGGACCCACCCCAAGTCTTAATTCTCCTATCAAAAATCTACGACAGTAATACGAACAGTGAATAAATATTAGCGTGTCCTGCACGCCTGAGGTAATACTGTAAAGGGCAATTTTTACTATCTTGCAATATAATACATTTATATTCTTATTATGTTCGCAAATATTTTGGAAGCAAAGTATTTCCTTTTTTAAGTGCTTAAGGAGAAGTCATTTTTGGGTTGCTTCCCTTGAAAATAGTCCGTCATCTTCGATCGGACTCCGCAGACGACTCTAGGCCTACTGTGATTTATTCTTTGGCTGGGTAGGAATAGATTGTTCTTGCTTCAGTATATCTATGGCCTGAATTTATACGTAGTGTTTGTATGAGTAGGACGAGTCTGTCTTATATATGGATATCTTTGCATTTCTAAGCCGAACTAATTTGGTTGTCGCTGGAAAAGGTCAAAGGCTATGCAGCGGAAGTATCGCTAGCGAAGGGGTGTGATTCATGGCTGCCATCCTGTGAGGATGCTGAGTTTTGTTGTAGCAGGCTTTTTGCCAAAATAGTGATCTATATATGGATGGGGAAAAGTGATAATCATTTAGACATGTTGTATGTACTTTACCCCAGTGTTTATTCTCTTTTGCCAAGGAATGGCAAAGTTATATTTCGCAAAAAAAGGTAAAACCACAATTTATTATGAACTTGGGCTTCGCCATCGTTGTTGATAAGCAGATGCACAGTGGTACTTTTAAAAAGAATATCCATTCAAAGGAAGAAGACATTCCTATGTATCAGCACTGGATTGTATGATATTATTCAATTACCTCTATGAGAGAACCTATGAAGAAATGAGGACATTTAATGAATGACCAATTTTGGTCTATATTCTATAGTGAGTGAAGCTCACGAGAGAGAGAACAGCCATGTTGAAATTCATATACTTTGTATTTATCGAGTGAGAAAAAGGGATGCCTGTACTATCGCTCGATGAACCAAGAGATCACTGCTACATGTGAGAACCCATGTCTGGGATTCCTATATTATGAAATATATATATATTGAACTTTACGTGAAGGAATATTCGCTAGACGAGGTTAGGTTTAGGAGCCTTCCTATATCTTGGTTATGGTCTGACGTGCCCAGTCAGTAAAGCCAGATGATTTACATGATGGAACGCTGAATGCTTATTTACGAATGCTCCATTATGATATTTGCCAAGCATGAATGCTAACTTAAGATGATATTCCTGTGATCAACATTATGCTGTCTATGTCGACATTTGTTCCTGTAAACCATACACGTACTGTCCAAGTGTGCGTCCCATTAAATGTTATAAAAAGACCACCGTAGTTCCAGTACTTCTTGAATTCGAACAGTGTGAGTATGAGTGATGTACTACCAACCTGTCAACTCTATCGAATCATTCTACCATTCGCGTACTGACATTCAGATACACACTCATTGTTTACACTCACATTCTTGTCGGAGCCTCATCACGTTCCAGGACAAGATGACCTGTATGACCAAAACTGTGCTGGGTTTGATGAGTTGACAATCGTTACACTTTGCTACACCAGTCCCAACATCTACATTTATCCACTGGTGGACATTCACATCATTTAGCAAATAAAGCATGATTCAACAACTAGTAGCCAGTATGAGTTAACAACTAAACAGACTTTATCAACTGGTGTGCCAGCTTCCTGGGTCAACCTGCACAGTGACTTTATTGAGAAGTAAACTACTGAGACCAGACGTTCCTTGGGGTCTGTTACGACACACAAATACATCAACAGTACAACTCTACAGTGATGTCAGCGTGACCTGTCCTGTCGAGAGTATGCAGTAACTAGGTCAGGGTTTGTTGACATTTGGTTCATTGGACATTTGCCATACAACTGACAGTGTTACACAGCAAGCTTGGTTGAAACATAGAACATTACACATCAGGACTGGAGAATATTTGACAGTGTTTGCGAAAGAAAATGTTATTGAACTGAGAAGTCCTACATTGATTGTTATCATTCAAATCAACGATGGAGCTTCTATTTCTGTGTTGAATTTAAAATAATTAGACCAGAAGTATTTGTTTAATAAAGTACCACAGTACTGTACTATTAGGCAGTGTAACTGAGCCTTCATTCCAACACATTCTTTCTGCAACACTCTATTTACATCATATTGCCATACTATTTATGCATTTATGTATTTATGTTTAACTATTTATATGTGATATTTGTTTGTATCCAGCGGGTTGTTGTTTCGGTTGGGCGGTGTCACACAGCAGAGTATCCCACGTAATAGAGGGTCTGATGTGTGCGTTTCTATAGGTGCAATTTTCTTGATTGAAAAATTTGCTGCGGACAGCTGTTGCTATTAGTGTTAGCTGTGAAAGACTGTACTCATTGTTGTTTTTGTAATATTCCTCTGTTCTTTAGTTTGTTTTGATTTGTTTGTATTTGTTGGTCTACCCTATTCTATCTTTCAGTTCTATTCTCAATTTATATTTATATACTGTGGCGTTATTTGTATTTGTTATCCTCTTGCGGTTTATCTTTTATTGTTTTTCCCATTTGATTTATTTCATTTCCGCAAATGTTTTCATGTTCTCCTGTATAACTGTTTTGTTTTGTGCCTGATCGACATACACTATTTAAAATATAGTTGATCATATAAATTGATGTACAAGAATCAACTGATAGTTAATTGCTATTACTAAAGGTACACAGTTGATGATATAAAACACTATTTCTGGTGCACTGCACTTATATTATAGAGTGAACCAGCAACTTATAGCTGTTATTATATAAGGATTTATACAAGACCTTGTAAGGCTTGTTTCCCACAGTGATTGGGATAGTTAAGTACTATTTTCCACAGGTTACAAAGTTATCATACAAGGTCTC
>JAMPIV010012111.1:0-20899 GCA_024509875.1 Oreohelix idahoensis
ACAGTAAGAAATACTTCTAGCTACTTACAGTAAGAAATACTTCTAGCTACTTACAGTAAGAAATACTTCTAGCTACTTACAGTAAGAAATACCTCTAGCTACTTACAGTAAGAAATACCTCTAGCTACTTACAGTAAGAAATACCTCTAGCTACTTACAGTAAGAAATACCTCTAGCTACTTACAGTAAGAAATATCTCTAGCTACTTACAGTAAGAAATACCTCTAGCTACTTACAGTAAGAAATACTTCTAGCTACTTACAGTAAGAAATACTTCTAGCTACTTACAGTAAGAAATACTTCTAGCTACTTACAGTAAGAAATACCTCTAGCTACTTACAGTAAGAAATACTTCTAGCTACTTACAGTAAGAATTACCTCTAGCTACTTACAGTAAGAAATACCTCTAGCTACTTACAGTAAGAAATACCTCTAGCTACTTACAGTAAGAAATACCTCTAGCTACTTACAGTAAGAAATACCTCTAGCTACTTACAGTAAGAAATACCTCTAGCTACTTACAGTAAGAAATACTTCTAGCTACTTACAGTAAGAAATACTTCTAGCTACTTACAGTAAGAAATACTTCTAGCTACTTACAGTAAGAAATACTTCTAGCTACTTACAGTAAGCAATCCCTCTAGCTACTTACCGTAAGAAATATCTCTAGCTACTTACTTACAGTAAGAAATACTTCTAGCTACTTACAGTAAGAACCTCTAGCTACTACTAGCTACTCTACTACTTACAGTAAGAATTACCTCTAGCTACTTACAGTAAGAAATACCTCTAGCTACTTACAGTAAGAAATACTTCTAGCTACTTACAGTAAGAAATACTCTAGCTACTTACAGTAAGAAATACTCTTAGCTACTTACAAATAATACCTCTACTTACAGTAAGAAATACTCTAGCTACTTACAGTAAGAATTACTCTAGCTACTTACAGTAAGAAATACCTCTAGCTACTTACAGTAAGAAATACCTCTAGCTACTTACAGTAAGAAATACCTCTAGCTACTTACAGTAAGAAATACCTCTAGCTACTTACAGTAAGAATTACCTCTAGCTACTTACAGTAAGAAATACCTCTAGCTACTTACAGTAAGAAATATCTCTAGCTACTTACAGTAAGAAATACCTCTAGCTACTTACAGTAAGAAATTACCTCTAGCTACTTACAGTAAAGAAATACTTCTAGCTACTTACAGTAAGAAATACCTCTAGCTACTTACAGTAAGAAAGCTACTTCAGTAAGCTACTTCTAGCTACTTACAGTAAGAAATACTTCTAGCTACTTACAGTAAGAAATACCTCTAGCTAGCTTATTTACAGTAAGAAATACTTCTAGCTACTTACAGTAAGAAATACTTCTAGCTACTTACAGTAAGAAATACTTCTAGCTACTTACAGTAAGAAATACCTCTAGCTTCTTACTGTAAGTAAGAAATACTTCTAACTACTTACAGTAAGACATACTTCTAGCTACTTACAGTAAGAAATACTTCTACCTACTTACAGTAAGAAATACTTCTAGCTACTTACAGTAAGAAATACTCTAGCTACTTACAGTAAGTAAGAAATACTTCTAGCTACTTACAGTAAGAAATACTCTAGCTACTTACAGTAAGACTTAAATACTTCTAGCTACTTACAGTAAGAAATATCTCTAGCTACTTACAGTAAGAAATATCTCTAGCTACTTACAGTAAGAAATACCACTAGCTACTTACAGTAAGAAATACCTCTAGCTACTTACAGTAAGAAATACTTCTAGCTACTTACAGTAAGAAATACTTCTAGCTACTTACAGTAAGAAATACCTCTAGCTACTTACAGTAAGAAATATCTCTAGCTACTTACAGTAAGAAATACTTCTAGCTACTTACAGTAAGAAATACTCTAGCTACTTACAGTAAGAAATACTCTAGCTACTTACAGTAAGAAATACTCTAGCTACTTACAGTAAGAAATATCTCTAGCTACTTACAGTAAGCTACTCTAGCTACTTACAGTAAGAAATACCTCTAGCTACTTACAGTAAGAAATACTTCTAGCTACTTACAGTAAGAAATACTTCTAGCTACTTACAGTAAGAAATACTTCTAGCTACTTACAGTAAGAAATACTTCTAGCTACTTACAGTAAGAAATACCTCTAGCTACTTACAGTAAGAAATACCTCTAGCTACTTACAGTAAGAAATATACTACTCTAGCTACTTACAGTAAGAAATCCTTCTAGCTACTTACAGTAAGAAATACCTCTAGCTACTTACAGTAAGAAATACTTCTAGCTACTTACAGTAAGAAATACTTCTAGCTACTTACAGTAAGAAATACTTCTAGCTACTTACAGTAAGAAATACCTCTAGCTACTTACAGTAAGAAATATCTCTAGCTACTTACAGTAAGAAATATCTCTAGCTACTTACAGTAAGAAATACCTCTAGCTACTTACAGTAAGAAATACCTCTAGCTACTTACAGTAAGAAATACTTCTAGCTACTTACAGTAAGAAATACTTCTAGCTACTTACAGTAAGAAATACTCTAGCTACTTACAGTAAGAAAATACTTCTAGCTACTTACAGTAAGAAATATACTCTAGCACTTACAGTAAGAAATACTTCTAGCTACTTACAGTAAGAAATACCTCTAGCTACTTACAGTAAGAAATACTTCTAGCTACTTACAGTAAGAAATACTTCTAGCTACTTACAGTAAGAAATACCTCTAGCTACTTACAGTAAGAAATACCTCTAGCTACTTACAGTAAGAAATACTTCTAGCTACTTACAGTAAGAAATACTTCTAGCTACTTACAGTAAGAAATACCTCTAGCTACTTACAGTAAGAAATACCTCTAGCTACTTACAGTAAGAAATACCTCTAGCTACTTACAGTAAGAAATACCTCTAGCTACTTACAGTAAGAAATACTTCTAGCTACTTACAGTAAGAAATACCTCTAGCTACTTACAGTAAGAAATATCTTTAGCTACTTACAGTAAGAATTACCTCTAGCTACTTACAGTAAGAATTACCTCTAGCTACTTACAGTAAGAAATACTTCTAGCTACTTACAGTAAGAAATACCTCTAGCTACTTACAGTAAGAAATACCTCTAGCTACTTACAGTAAGAAATATCTCTAGCTACTTACAGTAAGAAATACCTCTAGCTACTTACAGTAAGAAATATCTCTAGCTACTTACAGTAAGAAATACTTCTAGCTACTTACAGTAAGAAATACCTCTAGCTACTTACAGTAAGAAAGAAACTTACAGTCTACCTCTAGCTACTTACAGTAAAGATATACTCTAGCTACTTACAGTAAGAAATACCTCTAGCTACTTACAGTAAGAAATACTCTAGCTACTTACAGTAAGAAATACCTCTAGCTACTTACAGTAAGAAAAACTTCTAGCTACTTACAGTAAGAAATACTCTCTACTTACTACTTACAGTAAGAAATACTTCTAGCTACTTACAGTAAGAAATACCTCTAGCTACTTACAGTAAGAAATACTTCTAGCTACTTACAGTAAGAAATACCTCTAGCTACTTACAGTAAGAAATACTTCTAGCTACTTACAGTAAGAAATATCTCTAGCTACTTACAGTAAGAAATACTGCTAGCTACTTACAGTAAGAAATACTCAAGCTAATTACAGTAAGAAATACCTCTAGCTACTTACAGTTACCTCTAGCTACTTACAGTAAGAAATACCTCTAGCTACTTACAGTAAGAAATACCTCTAGCTACTTACAGTAAGAAATACCTCTAGCTACTTACAGTAAGAAATACCTCTAGCTACTTACAGTAAGAAATACCTCTAGCTACTTACAGTAAGAAATACCTCTAGCTACTTACAGTAAGAAATACCTCTAGCTACTTACAGTAAGAAATACCTCTAGCTACTTACAGTAAGAAATACTTCTAGCTACTTACAGTAAGAAATACCTCTAGCTACTTACAGTAAGAAATATCTCTAGCTACTTACAGTAAGAAATACCTCTAGCTACTTACAGTAAGAAATACCTCTAGCTACTTACAGTAAGAAATACCTCTAGCTACTTACAGTAAGAAATACCTCTAGCTACTTACAGTAAGAAATACTTCTAGCTACTTACAGTAAGAAATACTTCTAGCTACTTACAGTAAGAAATACTTCTAGCTACTTACAGTAAGAAATACCTCTAGCTACTTACAGTAAGAAATACCTCTAGCTACTTACAGTAAGAAATATCTCTAGCTACTTCTCTAGCTACTTACAGTAAGAAATACCTCTAGCTACTTACAGTAAGAAATACTTCTAGCTACTTACAGTAAGAAAAATACTCTAGCTACTTACAGTAAGAAATATACTTCTAGCTACTTACTACTTACAGTAAGAAATACCTCTAGCTACTTACAGTAAGAAATATCTCTAGCTACTTACAGTAAGAAAACCTCTAGCTACTAGTAAGAAATACCTCTAGCTACTTACAGTAAGAAATACCTCTAGCTACTTACAGTAAGAAATACTTCTAGCTACTTACAGTAAGAAATACTTCTAGCTACTTACAGTAAGAAATACCTCTAGCTACTTACAGTAAGAAATACTTCTAGCTACTTACAGTAAGAAATACCTCTAGCTACTTACAGTAAGAAATACCTCTAGCTACTTACAGTAAGCTACTTACAGTAAGAAATAAAAATACCTCTAGCTACTTACAGTAAAGAAATACTCTAGCTACTTACAGTAAGAAATACCTCTAGCTACTTACAGTAAGAAATATTCTCTAGCTACTTACAGTAAGAAATACCTCTAGCTACTTTACAGTAAGAAATACCTCTAGCTACTTACTTACAGTAAGAAATACTCTAGCTACTTACAGTAAGAAATACTCTCTAGCTGCTTACAATAAGAAATACCTCTAGCTACTTACAGTAAGAAATACTTCAGCTACTTACAGTAAGAAATACTTCTAGCTACTTACAGTAAGAAATACTTCTAGCTACTTACAGTAAGAAATATACCTCTAGCTACTTACAGTAAGAAATACCTCTAGCTACTTACAGTAAGAAATACAGTAAGAATTACCTCTAGCTACTTACAGTAAGAAATACCTCTAGCTACTTACAGTAAGAATTACCTCTAGCTACTTACAGTAAGAATTACCTCTAGCTACTTACAGTAAGAATTACCTCTAGCTACTTACAGTAAGAAATACTTCTAGCTACTTACAGTAAGAAATATCTCTAGCTACTTACAGTAAGAAATACCTCTAGCTACTTACAGTAAGAAATACCTCTAGCTACTTACAGTAAGAAATACCTCTAGCTACTTACAGTAAGTAGCTAGAGGTATTTCTTACAGTAAGAAATATCTCTAGCTACTTACAGTAAGAAATACCTCTAGCTACTTACAGTAAGAAATACTCTACTACTCTACAGTAAGAAATTCTTACTTAGCTACTTAGTAAGAAATACCTCTAGCTACTTACAGTAAGAAATACTCTCTAGCTACAGTAAGAATTACTAGTACAGTAAGAAATACTTCTAGCTACTTACAGTAAGAAATACCTCTAGCTACTTACAGTAAGAAATACTTCTAGCTACTTACAGTAAGAAATAATACCTCTAGCTACTTACTTACTTCTAGCTACTTACAGTAAGAAATAAATACTCTAGCTACTTACAGTAAGAAATACCTCTAGCTACTTACAGTAAGAAATACCTCTAGCTACTTACAGTAAGAAATACTCTAGCTACTTACAGTAAGAAATATCTCTAGCTACTTACAGTAAGAAATACCTCTAGCTACTTACAGTAAGAAATACCTCTAGCTACTTACAGTAAGAAATATCTTTAGCTACTTACAGTAAGAATTACCTCTAGCTACTTACAGTAAGAATTACCTCTAGCTACTTACAGTAAGAAATACTTCTAGCTACTTACAGTAGTAGTAAGAAATACTCTAGCTACTTACAGTAAGAATATACTCTAGCTACTTACAGTAAGAAATACTCTAGCTACTTACAGTAAGAAATACCTCTAGCTACTTACAGTAAGAAATACTTCTAGCTACTTACTTACAGTAAGAAATACTTCTAGCTACTTACAGTAAGAAATACCTCTAGCTACTTACAGTAAGAAATACCTCTAGCTACTTACAGTAAGAAATACCTCTAGCTACTTACAGTAAGAATTACCTCTAGCTACTTACAGTAAGAAATACCTCTGGCTACTTACAGTAAGAAATACCTCTAGCTACTTTACAGTAACTTACAATACTTACTGCTCTAGCTACTTACTGTAAGTAAGAAATACCTCTAGCTACTTACAGTAAGAAATACCTCTAGCTACTTACAGTAAGAAATACTCTAGCTACTTACAGTAAAGAAATACTCTAGCTACTTACAGTAAGAAATACCTCTAGCTACTTACAGTAAGAAATACCTCTAAATATTTCTACTTACAGTAAGAATTACCTCTAGCTACTTACAGTAAGAAATACTTCTAGCTACTTACAGTAAGAAATACCTCTAGCTACTTACAGTAAGAAAATCTCTAGCTACTTACAGTAAGAAATACTACTCTAGCTACTTACAGTAAGAATTATTTCTTATCTAGCTACTTACAGTAAGAAATACTTCTAGCTACTTACAGTAAGAAATACCTCTAGCTACTTACAGTAAGAAATACTTCTAGCTACTTACAGTAAGAAATACCTCTAGCTACTTACAGTAAGAAATACTTCTAGCTACTTACAGTAAGAAATACCTCTAGCTACTTACAGTAAGAATTACCTCTAGCTACTTACAGTAAGAAATACTTCTAGCTACTTACAGTAAGAAATATCTCTAGCTACTTACAGTAAGAAATACTTCTAGCTACTTACAGTAAGAAATACCTCTAGCTACTTACAGTAAGAAATACTTCTAGCTACTTACAGTAAGAAATATACTTACTCTAGCTTTTCTTACTGTAAGTAGCTAGAAATTTCTTACTGTAAGCTACTTACAGTAAGAAATATTTCTTACTAAGTACTAGTAAGTAACTGTAGTAGCTATAGTATTCTTACTGTAAGAGAATATTTCTTCTAGCTAGCTACTTACTGTAAGTAGCTAGAAGTATTTCTTACTAGCTAGTAGTACTTACAGTAGCTAGAGTAAATTTCTTACTGTAAGCTACTTAGAGTAGTAGAATTTCTTCTTACTGTAAGTAGCTAGAAGTATTTCTTACTGTAAGTAGCTAGAAGTATTTCTTACTGTAAGTAGCTAGAGGTATTTCTTACTGTAAGTAGCTAGAAGTATTTCTTACTGTAAGTAGCTAGAAGTATTTCTTACTGTAAGTAGCTAGAAGTATTTCTTACTGTAAGTAGCTAGAAGTATTTCTTACTGTAAGTAGCTAGAAGTATTTCTTACTGTAAGTAGCTAGAGGTATTTCTTACTGTAAGTAGCTAGAGGTATTTCTTACTGTAAGTAGCTAGAAGTAAGTAGCTAGAGAAGTATTTCTTACTGTAAGTAGCTAGAGGTATAATTCTTACTGTAAGTAGCTAGAAGTATTTCTTACTGTAGTAGTGTAAGTAAGCTAGACTGTAAGTAGCTTATTTCTTACTGTAAGTAGCTAGAGTATTTCTTACTGTAAGTAGCTAGAGGTATTTCTTACTGTAAGTAGCTAAGTAAGTAGTAGAGGTATTTCTTACTGTAAGTACTGTAAGTGTAGCTAGCTAGAAGTATTTCTTACTGTAAGTAGCTAGAAGTATTTCTTACTGTAAGTAGATATTTCTTACTGTAAGTAAGCTAGAGTATTTCTTACTGTAAGTAGCTAGAAGTATTTCTTACTGTAAGTAGCTAGAGTAATTCTTACTGTTACTAGAGTAATTTACTGTAAGTAGCTAGAAGTATTTCTTACTGTAAGTAGCTAGAGGTATTTCTTACTGTAAGTAGCTAGAGGTAATTCTTACTGTAAGTAGCTAGAGGTAATTCTTACTGTAAGTAGCTAGAAGTATTTCTTACTGTAAGTAGCTAGAGGTATTTCTTACTGTAAGTAGCTAGAAGTATTTCTTACTGTAAGTAGCTAGAGGTAATTCTTACTGTAAGTAGCTAGAAGTATTTCTTACTGTAAGTAGCTAGAGGTATTTCTTACTGTAAGTAGCTAGAAGTATTTCTTACTGTAAGTAGCTAGAGGTATTTCTTACTGTAAGTAGCTAGAGGTATTTCTTACTGTAAGTAGCTAGAAGTATTTCTTACTGTAAGTAGCTAGAAGTATTTCTTACCGTAAGTAGCTAGAGGTAATTCTTACTGTAAGTAGCTAGAAGTATTTCTTACTGTAAGTAGCTAGAGGTATTTCTTACTGTAAGTAGCTAGAGGTATTTCTTACTGTAAGTAGCTAGAAGTATTTCTTACTGTAAGTAGCTAGAGGTATTTCTTACTGTAAGTAGCTAGAAGTATTTCTTACTGTAAGTAGCTAGAAGTATTTCTTACTGTAAGTAGCTAGAGGTATTTCTTACTGTAAGTAGCTAGAGGTATTTCTTACTGTAAGTAGCTAGAGGTATTTCTTACTGTAAGTAGCTAGAGGTATTTCTTACTGTAAGTAGCTAGAGGTATTTCTTACTGTAAGTAGCTAGAGGTATTTCTTACTGTAAGTAGCTAGAGGTATTTCTTACTGTAAGTAGCTAGAAGTATTTCTTACTGTAAGTAGCTAGAAGTATTTCTTACTGTAAGTAGCTAAGTATTTCTTACTAGTAGCTAGAAGTATTTCTTACTGTAAGTAGCTAGAAGTATTTCTTACTGTAAGTAGCTAGAAGTATTTCTTACTGTAAGTAGCTAGAGATATTTCTTACTGTAAGTAGCTAGAGATATTTCTTACTGTAAGTAGCTAGAAGTATTTCTTACTGTAAGTAGCTAGAAGTATTTCTTACTGTAAGTAGCTAGAAGTAGAAGTATTTCTTACTGTAAGTAGCTAGAGGTATTTCTTACTGTAAGTAGCTAGAGGTAATTCTTACTGTAAGTAGCTAGAAGTATTTCTTACTATAAGTAGCTAGAGATATTACTTACTGTAAGTAGCTAAGTATTTCTTACTGTAAGTAGCTAGAAGTATTTCTTACTGTAAGTAGCTAGAGGTAATTCTTACTGTAAGTAGCTAGAGGTAATTCTTACTGTAAGTAGCTAGAGGTATTTCTTACTGTAAGTAGCTAGAAGTATTTCTTACTGTAAGTAGCTAGAGGTATTTCTTACTGTAAGTAGCTAGAAATATTGCTTACTGTTACTGTATTTCTTACTGTAAGTAGCTAGAGTAATTTCTTACTGTAAGTAGCTAGAGGTATTTCTTACTGTAAGTAGCTAGAGGTATTTCTTACTGTAAGTAGCTAGAGTATTTCTTACTGTAGTAGTAGAGTAGCTAGAGGTAATTTCTTACTGTAAGTAGCTAGAGGTATTTTACTGTTACTGTAAGTAGCTAGCTAGAAGTATTTCTTACTGTAAGTAGCTAGAGTATTTCTTACTGTAAGTAGCTTAGAAGTATTTCTTACTGTAAGTAGCTAGAGGTATTTCTTACTGTGTAGCTAGTAGCTAGTAAGTAGGTATTTCTTACTGTAAGTAGCTAGAGGTATTTCTTACTGTAAGTAGCTAGAGGTAATTCTTACTGTAAGTAGCTAGAAGTATTTCTTACTGTAAGTAGCTAGAAGTATTTCTTACTGTAAGTAGCTAGAGGTAATTCTTACTGTAAGTAGCTAGAGGTAATTCTTACTGTAAGTAGCTAGAGGTATTTCTTACTGTAAGTAGCTAGAAGTATTTCTTACTGTAAGTAGCTAGAAGTATTTCTTACTGTAAGTAGCTAGAGTATTTCTTACTGTAAGTAGCTAGAGGTATTTCTTACTGTAAGTAGCTAGAGGTATTTTCTTACTGTAAGTAGCTAGAAGTATTTCTTACTGTGTAGAAGTAGCTTAGTAAGCTAGATGTATTTCTTACTGTAAGTAGCTAGAGGTATTTCTTACTGTAAGTAGCTAGAGATATTTCTTACTGTAAGTAGCTAGAAGTATTTCTTACTGTAAGTAGCTAGAGGTAATTCTTACTGTAAGTAGCTAGAAGTATTTCTTACTGTAAGTAGCTAGAGGTAATTCTTACTTACTGTAAGTAGCTAGTAAGTAGCTAGAAGTATTTCTTACTGTAAGTAGCTAGAAGTATTTCTTACTGTAAGTAGCTAGAGGTATTTCTTACTGTAAGTAGCTAGAGGTATTTCTTACTGTAAGTAGCTAGAAGTATTTCTTACTGTAAGTAGCTAGAGATATTTCTTACTGTAAGTAGCTAGAAGTATTTCTTACTGTAAGTAGCTAGAGGTAATTCTTACTGTAAGTAGCTAGAAGTATTTCTTACTGTAAGTAGCTAGAAGTATTTCTTACTGTAAGCTTACTGTAAGTAGCTAGAAGTATTTCTTACTGTAAGTAGCTAGAAGTATTTCTTACTGTAAGTAGCTAGAAGTATTTCTTACTGTAAGTAGCTAGAAGTATTTCTTACTGTAAGTAGCTAGAAGTATTTCTTACTGTAAGTAGCTAGAGGTAATTCTTACTGTAAGTAGCTAGAAGTATTTCTTACTGTAAGTAGCTAGTAGCTAGAAGTATTTCTTACTGTAAGTAGCTAGAAGTATTTCTTACTGTAAGTAGCTAGAGGTATTTCTTACTGTAAGTAGCTAGAGGTATTTCTTACTGTAAGTAGCTAGAGATATTTCTTACTGTAAGTAGCTAGAAGTATTTCTTACTGTAAGTAGCTAGAGATATTTCTTACTGTAAGTTATTTCTTACTGTAAGTAGCTAGAAGTATTTCTTACTGTAAGTAGCTAGAGGTATTTCTTACTGTAAGTAGCTAGAAGTATTTCTTACTGTAAGTAGCTAGAAGTATTTCTTACTGTAAGTAGCTAGAAGTATTTCTTACTGTAAGTAGCTAGAAGTATTTCTTACTGTAAGTAGCTAGAAGTATTTCTTACTGTAAGTAGCTAGAGGTATTTCTTACTGTAAGTAGCTAGAGGTATTTCTTACTGTAAGTAGCTAGAGGTATTTCTTACTGTAAGTAGCTAGAGGTATTTCTTACTGTAAGTAGCTAGAGGTAATTCTTACTGTAAGTAGCTAGAAGTATTTCTTACTGTAAGTAGCTAGAAGTATTTCTTACTGTAAGTAGCTAGAAGTATTTCTTACTGTAAGTAGCTAGAGGTATTTCTTACTGTAAGTAGCTAGAAGTATTTCTTACTGTAAGTAGCTAGAGGTATTTCTTACTGTAAGTAGCTAGAGGTATTTCTTACTGTAAGTAGCTAGAGGTATTTCTTACTGTAAGTAGCTAGAAGTATTTCTTACTGTAAGTAGCTAGAAGTATTTCTTACTGTAAGTAGCTAGAAGTATTTCTTACTGTAAGTAGCTAGAAGTATTTCTTACTGTAAGTAGCTAGAGGTATTTCTTACTGTAAGTAGCTAGAGGTATTTCTTACTGTAAGTAGCTAGAGATATTTCTTACTGTAAGTAGCTAGAAGTATTTCTTACTGTAAGTAGCTAGAAGTATTTCTTACTGTAAGTAGCTAGAAGTATTTCTTACTGTAAGTAGCTAGAGGTATTTCTTACTGTAAGTAGCTAGAGGTAATTCTTACTGTAAGTAGCTAGAAGTATTTCTTACTGTAAGTAGCTAGAGGTATTTCTTACTGTAAGTAGCTAGAAGTATTTCTTACTGTAAGTAGCTAGAAGTATTTCTTACTGTAAGTAGCTAGAGGTATTTCTTACTGTAAGTAGCTAGAAGTATTTCTTACTGTAAGTAGCTAGAAGTATTTCTTACTGTAAGTAGCTAGAAGTATTTCTTACTGTAAGTAGCTAGAGATATTTCTTACTGTAAGTAGCTAGAAGTATTTCTTACTGTAAGTAGCTAGAAGTATTTCTTACTGTAAGTAGCTAGAGGTATTTCTTACTGTAAGTAGCTAGAAGTATTTCTTACTGTTACTAGAAGTATTTCTTACTGTAAGTAGCTAGAGGTATTTCTTACTAAGTAGCTAAGTATTTCTTACTGTAAGTAGCTAGAGGTATTTCTTACTGTAAGTAGCTAGAGATATTTCTTACTGTAAGTAGCTAGAAGTATTTCTTACTGTAAGTAGCTAGAAGTATTTCTTACTGTAAGTAGCTAGAGGTATTTCTTACTGTAAGTAGCTAGAGGTAATTCTTACTGTAAGTAGCTAGAGGTATTTCTTACTGTAAGTAGCTAGAGGTATTTCTTACTGTAAGTAGGCTACTGTAAGTAGCTAGAGGTATTTCTTACTGTAAGTAGCTAGAGGTATTTCTTACTGTAAGTAGCTAGAAGTATTTCTTACTGTAAGTAGCTAGAGGTATTTCTTACTGTAAGTAGCTAGAAGTATTTCTTACTGTAAGTAGCTAGAAGTATTTCTTACTGTAAGTAGCTAGAAGTATTTCTTACTGTAAGTAGCTAGAAGTATTTCTTACTGTAAGTAGCTAGAAGTATTTCTTACTGTAAGTAGCTAGAAGTATTTCTTACTGTAAGTAGCTAGAAGTATTTCTTACTGTAAGTAGCTAGAGATATTTCTTACTGTAAGTAGCTAGAGGTATTTCTTACTGTAAGTAGCTAGAGGTATTTCTTACTGTAAGTAGCTAGAAGTATTTCTTACTGTAAGTAGCTAGAAGTATTTCTTACTGTAAGTAGCTAGAGGTAATTCTTACTGTAAGTAGCTAGAGTATTTCTTACTTTCTTACTGTAAGTAGCTAGAAGTATTTCTTACTGTAAGTAGCTAGAGGTATTTTCTTACTGTAAGTAGCTAGAGTATTTCTTACTGTAAGTAGCTAGAGTATTTCTTACTGTAAGTAGCTAGAGTATTTCTTACTGTAAGTAGCTAGAGGTATTTCTTACTGTAAGTAGCTAGAGTATTTCTTACTGTAATTTCTTACTGTAAGTAGCTAGAAGTATTTCTTACTGTAAGTAGCTAGAGGTAATTCTTACTGTAAGTAGCTAGAAGTATTTCTTACTGTAAGTAGCTAGAGGTAATTCTTACTGTAAGTAGCTAGAGGTAATTCTTACTGTAAGTAGCTAGAAGTATTTCTTACTGTAAGTAGCTAGAGGTATTTCTTACTGTAAGTAGCTAGAGGTATTTCTTACTGTAAGTAGCTAGAAGTATTTCTTACTGTAAGTAGCTAGAGGTATTTCTTACTGTAAGTAGCTAGAGGTAATTCTTACTGTAAGTAGCTAGAGGTATTTCTTACTGTAAGTAGCTAGAGGTAATTCTTACTGTAAGTAGCTAGAGGTATTTCTTACTGTAAGTAGCTAGAGGTATTTCTTACTGTAAGTAGCTAGAGGTATTTCTTACTGTAAGTAGCTAGAGATATTTCTTACTGTAAGTAGCTAGAAGTATTTCTTACTGTAAGTAGCTAGAAGTATTTCTTACTGTAAGTAGCTAGAAGTATTTCTTACTGTAAGTAGCTAGAAGTATTTCTTACTGTAAGTAGCTAGAGATATTTCTTACTGTGTAAGTATTTCTAGTAAGTAGCTAGAGGTATTTCTTACTGTAAGTAGCTAGTAAGTAGTATATTTTCTTACTGTAAGTAGCTAGAGTATTTCTTACTGTAAGTAGCTAGAAGTAATTCTTACTGTAAGTAGCTAGCGATATTTCTTACTGTAAGTAGCTAGAGGTATTTCTTACTGTAAGTAGCTAGAGGTAATTCTTACTGTAAGTAGCTAGAGGTATTTCTTACTGTAAGTAGCTAGAAGTATTTCTTACTGTAAGTAGCTAGAGGTATTTCTTACTGTAAGTAGCTAGAAGTATTTCTTACTGTAAGTAGCTAGAGATATTACTTACTGTAAGTAGCTAGAAGTATTTCTTACTGTAAGTAGCTAGAAGTATTTCTTACTGTAAGTAGCTAGAAGTATTTCTTACTGTAAGTAGCTAGAGGTAATTCTTACTGTAAGTAGCTAGAAGTATTTCTTACTGTAAGTAGCTAGAAGTATTTCTTACTGTAAGTAGCTAGAGGTATTTCTTACTGTAAGTAGCTAGAAGTATTTCTTACTGTAAGTAGCTAGAAGTATTTCTTACTGTAAGTAGCTAGAAGTATTTCTTACTGTAAGTAGCTAGAGATATTTCTTACTGTAAGTAGCTAGAAGTATTTCTTACTGTAAGTAGCTAGAGGTATTTCTTACTGTAAGTAGCTAGAGGTATTTCTTACTGTAAGTAGCTAGAAGTATTTCTTACTGTAAGTAGCTAGAAGTATTTCTTACTGTAAGTAGCTAGAAGTATTTCTTACTGTAAGTAGCTAGAGGTATTTCTTACTGTAAGTAGCTAGAGGTAATTCTTACTGTAAGTAGCTAGAAGTATTTCTTACTGTAAGTAGCTAGAAGTATTTCTTACTGTAAGTAGCTAGAAGTATTTCTTACTGTAAGTAGCTAGAAGTATTTCTTACTGTAAGTAGCTAGAAGTATTTCTTACTGTAAGTAGCTAGAGGTATTTCTTACTGTAAGTAGCTAGAAGTATTTCTTACTGTAAGTAGCTAGAAGTATTTCTTACTGTAAGTAGCTAGAAGTATTTCTTACTGTAAGTAGCTAGAGGTATTTCTTACTGTAAGTAGCTAGAAGTATTTCTTACTGTAAGTAGCTAGAGGTAATTCTTACTGTAAGTAGCTAGAGGTATTTCTTACTGTAAGTAGCTAGAAGTATTTCTTACTGTAAGTAGCTAGAGGTATTTCTTACAGTAAGAAATACTTCTAGCTACTTACAGTAAGAAATACCTCTAGCTACTTACAGTAAGAAATACCTCTAGCTACTTACAGTAAGAAATATCTCTAGCTACTTACAGTAAGAAATACTTCTAGCTACTTACAGTAAGAAATACCTCTAGCTACTTACAGTAAGAAATACTTCTAGCTACTTACAGTAAGAAATACTTCTAGCTACTTACAGTAAGAAATATCTCTAGCTACTTACAGTAAGAAATACTTCTAGCTACTTACAGTAAGAAATACTTCTAGCTACTTACAGTAAGAAATACCTCTAGCTACTTACAGTAAGAAATATCTCTAGCTACTTACAGTAAGAAATACTTCTAGCTACTTACAGTAAGAATTACCTCTAGCTACTTACAGTAAGAAATACTTCTAGCTACTTACAGTAAGAAATACTTCTAGCTACTTACAGTAAGAAATATCTCTAGCTACTTACAGTAAGAAATACCTCTAGCTACTTACAGTAAGAAATATCTCTAGCTACTTACAGTAAGAAATACTTCTAGCTACTTACAGTAAGAAATATCTCTAGCTACTTACAGTAAGAAATACCTCTAGCTACTTACAGTAAGAAATACTTCTAGCTACTTACAGTAAGAAATACTTCTAGCTACTTACAGTAAGAAATACCTCTAGCTACTTACAGTAAGAAATACTTCTAGCTACTTACAGTAAGAAATACTTCTAGCTACTTACAGTAAGAAATATCTCTAGCTACTTACAGTAAGAAATACCTCTAGCTACTTACAGTAAGAATTACCTCTAGCTACTTACAGTAAGAAATACCTCTAGCTACTTACAGTAAGAAATACTTCTAGCTACTTACAGTAAGAAATACCTCTAGCTACTTACAGTAAGAAATACTTCTAGCTACTTCAGTAGAAATACTCTAGCTACTTACAGTAAGAAATATCTCTAGCTACTTACAGTAAGAAATACCTCTAGCTACTTACAGTAAGAAATATCTCTAGCTACTTACAGTAAGAAATACCTCTAGCTACTTACAGTAAGAAATACTTCTAGCTACTTACAGTAAGAAATATCTCTAGCTACTTACAGTAAGAAATATCTCTAGCTACTTACAGTAAGAAATACCTCTAGCTACTTACAGTAAGAAATACTTCTAGCTACTTACAGTAAGAAATACCTCTAGCTACTTACAGTAAGAAATACTTCTAGCTACTTACAGTAAGAAATACCTCTAGCTACTTACAGTAAGAAATATCTCTAGCTACTTACAGTAAGAAATACCTCTAGCTACTTACAGTAAGAAATATCTCTAGCTACTTACAGTAAGAATTACCTCTAGCTACTTACAGTAAGAAATATCTCTAGCTACTTACAGTAAGAAATATCTCTAGCTACTTACAGTAAGAAATACTTCTAGCTACTTACAGTAAGAAATACCTCTAGCTACTTACAGTAAGAAATACCTCTAGCTACTTACAGTAAGAAATATCTCTAGCTACTTACAGTAAGAAATATCTCTAGCTACTTACAGTAAGAAATATCTCTAGCTACTTACAGTAAGAAATATCTCTAGCTACTTACAGTAAGAAATACTTCTAGCTACTTACAGTAAGAAATACTTCTAGCTACTTACAGTAAGAAATACTTCTAGCTACTTACAGTAAGAAATATCTCTAGCTACTTACAGTAAGAAATACCTCTAGCTACTTACAGTAAGAAATACCTCTAGCTACTTACAGTAAGAAATACCTCTAGCTACTTACAGTAAGAAATATCTCTAGCTACTTACAGTAAGAAATACCTCTAGCTACTTACAGTAAGAAATATCTCTAGCTACTTACAGTAAGAAATACTTCTAGCTACTTACAGTAAGAAATACCTCTAGCTACTTACAGTAAGAAATACTTCTAGCTACTTACAGTAAGAAATATCTCTAGCTACTTACAGTAAGAAATACTTCTAGCTACTTACAGTAAGAAATATCTCTAGCTACTTACAGTAAGAAATACCTCTAGCTACTTACAGTAAGAAATACCTCTAGCTACTTACAGTAAGAAATACCTCTAGCTACTTACAGTAAGAAATACTTCTAGCTACTTACAGTAAGAAATATCTCTAGCTACTTACAGTAAGAAATACCTCTAGCTACTTACAGTAAGAAATACTTCTAGCTACTTACAGTAAGAAATATCTCTAGCTACTTACAGTAAGAATTAGCTACTTACAGTAAGAAATACTCTAGCTACTTACAGTAAGTAAAAATACCTCTAGCTACTTACAGTAAGAAATACCTCTAGCTACTTACAGTAAGAAATACTTCTAGCTACTTACAGTAAGAAATATCTCTAGCTACTTACAGTAAGAAATACTTCTAGCTACTTACAGTAAGAAATACCTCTAGCTACTTACAGTAAGAAATACTTCTAGCTACTTACAGTAAGAAATATCTCTAGCTACTTACAGTAAGAAATACCTCTAGCTACTTACAGTAAGAAATACCTCTAGCTACTTACAGTAAGAAATACTTCTAGCTACTTACAGTAAGAAATACTTCTAGCTACTTACAGTAAGAAATATCTCTAGCTACTTACAGTAAGAAATACCTCTAGCTACTTACAGTAAGAAATATCTCTAGCTACTTACAGTAAGAAATACCTCTAGCTACTTACAGTAAGAAATATCTCTAGCTACTTACAGTAAGAAATACTTCTAGCTACTTACAGTAAGAAATACCTCTAGCTACTTACAGTAAGAAATACTTCTAGCTACTTACAGTAAGAAATACCTCTAGCTACTTACAGTAAGAAATACTTCTAGCTACTTACAGTAAGAAATACCTCTAGCTACTTACAGTAAGAAATACCTCTAGCTACTTACAGTAAGAAATACTTCTAGCTACTTACAGTAAGAAATACCTCTAGCTACTTACAGTAAGAAATATCTCTAGCTACTTACAGTAAGAAATACTTCTAGCTACTTACAGTAAGAATTACCTCTAGCTACTTACAGTAAGAAATACCTCTAGCTACTTACAGTAAGAAATATCTCTAGCTACTTACAGTAAGAAATATCTCTAGCTACTTACAGTAAGAAATACCTCTAGCTACTTACAGTAAGAAATACCTCTAGCTACTTACAGTAAGAAATACTTCTAGCTACTTACAGTAAGAAATACCTCTAGCTACTTACAGTAAGAAATACCTCTAGCTACTTACAGTAAGAAATACCTCTAGCTACTTACAGTAAGAAATATCTCTAGCTACTTACAGTAAGAAATACTTCTAGCTACTTACAGTAAGAAATACCTCTAGCTACTTACAGTAAGAAATATCTCTAGCTACTTACAGTAAGAAATATCTCTAGCTACTTACAGTAAGAAATACCTCTAGCTACTTACAGTAAGAATTACCTCTAGCTACTTACAGTAAGAAATATCTCTAGCTACTTACAGTAAGAAATATCTCTAGCTACTTACAGTAAGAAATACTTCTAGCTACTTACAGTAAGAAATATCTCTAGCTACTTACAGTAAGAAATACTTCTAGCTACTTACAGTAAGAAATATCTCTAGCTACTTACAGTAAGAAATATCTCTAGCTACTTACAGTAAGAAATATCTCTAGCTACTTACAGTAAGAAATATCTCTAGCTACTTACAGTAAGAAATACCTCTAGCTACTTACAGTAAGAAATATCTCTAGCTACTTACAGTAAGAAATACCTCTAGCTACTTACAGTAAGAAATACTTCTAGCTACTTACAGTAAGAAATACCTCTAGCTACTTACAGTAAGAAATACCTCTAGCTACTTACAGTAAGAAATACCTCTAGCTACTTACAGTAAGAAATATCTCTAGCTACTTACAGTAAGAATACCTCTAGCTACTTACAGTAAGAAATATCTCTAGCTACTTACAGTAAGAAATACCTCTAGCTACTTACAGTAAGAAATATCTCTAGCTACTTACAGTAAGAAATATCTCTAGCTACTTACAGTAAGAAATATCTCTAGCTACTTACAGTAAGAAATATCTCTAGCTACTTACAGTAAGAAATATCTCTAGCTACTTACAGTAAGAAATATCTCTAGCTACTTACAGTAAGAAATATCTCTAGCTACTTACAGTAAGAATTACCTCTAGCTACTTACAGTAAGAATTACCTCTAGCTACTTACAGTAAGAATTTATAGCTACTCTAGCTACTTACAGTAAGAAATACCTCTAGCTACTTACAGTAAGAAATACTTCTAGCTACTTACAGTAAGAAATATCTCTAGCTACTTACAGTAAGAAATACCTCTAGCTACTTACAGTAAGAATTACCTCTAGCTACTTACAGTAAGAAATATCTCTAGCTACTTACAGTAAGAAATATCTCTAGCTACTTACAGTAAGAAATACTTCTAGCTACTTACAGTAAGAATTACCTCTAGCTACTTACAGTAAGAAATACATTCTAGCTACTTACAGTAAGAAATACTTCTAGCTTACTTACAGTAAGAAATATACCTCTAGCTACTTACAGTTAAGAAAATACCTCTAGCTACTTACAGTAAGAAACCTCTATGCTACCCTCTAAGAGCTTACTTAGCTACTTAAGTAAGAAATTACCTCTAGCTACTTACAGTAAGAAATATCTTCTAGCTACTTACAGTAAGAAAGACTTCTAGCTAACTTACATATAAGAAAATTTATCTTACCACTAGAATACTTCTAGTACTTACAGTAAGTAAATACCTCTAAGCTCTTACGAGTACAGCTAAAATTACCTATAGCTACTGTACAGTAAGAAATACTTCTAGCTACTTACAGTAAGAAATATCTTCTAGTACTTACAGTAAGAAATTATCTCTAGCTTCTTATCAGTGAAGTAATTACCTCTAGCTACTTACTTAAGGGGGAATTAAGTCTTTGCTACCTTACAGTAAGGAAATTCCTCTAGCTACTTACAGTAAAGGATATTAATTCTAGCTTTACTTACAAGTAAAGAATTACTTTCATAGCTCATACTAGTACAGTAAGAAAATACCACTTCTTGTATCTTACAGTAAGAAGATACCTCTAGCTACTTACAGTCTAAGAAATATCTCTAGACTACATACAAGTAAGAATACATCTAGCTACTTACAGTTAAGAAATATCTCACTAGCTACTTAACAGTAGGAGATATTATCTCTAGCTACTATTCAGTAAGAGTAATTACTTCTAGCTACTTACAGTAAGGGAAATAATCTCTAGCTACTTACATTAAGAACATACTTCTAGCTACCTTACAGTAAGAATTACCTCTAGTACTTTACAGTAAGAAATATCTCTAGCTACTTTAGAGTAACGAAATACTATCTTAGTACTATTACAGTTAAGAGTAATACTTCATGAGGCTTACTTTACAGTAAGAATTTACCTTAGCTACTTCAGTAAGAAATACTTTCTAGTTCTTACAGTAGAATTACCCTATAGGGCTACTTACAGTAGGAAATTACTTCTAGCTTTACTTACTGTAAGAATTACCTCTAGCTACTGTGCAGTAAGAAATATTCTCTAGACTTACTTACTGTAAAGAATTACCTCTAGCTACTTACAGTAAGAATATGGCTCTAGCTACTTTACAGTAAGAAATATCTCTAGCTACTTACAGTAAGAAGCATATCTCTAAGCTACTTACAGAAGAAATATCTCTAGTACTTACAGTAAGTAAATACCCTCTAGCTACTTACAGTAAAGAAAATTGACTTCTAGCTACCTTACAGTAAGAAATTTCTCAGTACTTACAGTAAGAAAGATCTCTAAGCTTACTTACAGTAAGAATTTACCTCTAGCTACTTACAGTAAGATAATACCTCTAGCTACTTACAGTAAGAATATCTTAGATACTTACAGTAAGAAATACCTCTAGCTAACTTACAAGTAAGAAATAATCTCTTGCTACTTACAGTAAGAAATTTCTTAGCTACTTAGCAGTAAGAAATACCTCTAGCTATTACAGTAAGAAAAGTATCTTAAGCTACTTACAGTAAGAAATATTCTGTCTACGTCTACTTACAGTGTAAGAAATTATCTTCTAGTACTTACAGTATAGGAAATTATTCGTAGCTACTTACAGTAGGAAATATCTCTAGCTACTTTCAGTATGTAATATCTCTAGCTTACTTACAGTAAGAAACTATCTCTAGCTACTTACAGTAATGTA
>JAMPIV010012112.1:0-7500 GCA_024509875.1 Oreohelix idahoensis
GTTATTTTGTAGGTTTTATTGGATTGGTAATGTTAATTGGGTTTTATTTTTGTTTTTGTTTTGATGGTTTTGGTTTTTTTTTATAATGTTTTAGGATTTGATGTGATTGGTTTTGGTTAGGAAGGTGGGTAGAATGTATTTTTATAATATATTTTAGTAAGTTTAATGTATTTGTTTATAAAAATGTTTATGATGGGTTGGGATTTTAGAATTTTTTGTTTTTGGGATTATGAATTATAATTATGTTGTAGGCAGATCATAGAATAAAGTGCTCAGCAATACAGCAATTGTTTTTTCCCTTTTTCTGAATATCTTTGTGAAAACTACCTTATGGTAGAAGCGTCAATTACCCTTTCTATCCACATCTCTGCCAAGAGTAATCTTGTGCGAAGATAGACACCTTTGACGACCCACTTTAGATACTTGAGTTTTGGTCACTGTTGGCCACTACTTGCAAAGCAGGGAGGCAATACCGTCACAACTACAATATATTCAAAACTAAAAAATAGATGCACACACAACGTATGTTGCTGTTGTTGTTTTAAGAAGGGCTGCAGAGCTTCTTGCTTTTTTGCAGCCAAGACCGAGTTGAAGACTCTTTGGTTTTATCTACGCTGTAGACCTAGGCTTTACGTGTGGCTGTTCAGTCGTTACGTAGCGTGTTGGTTTGAAGGCATGGGCTCCCGGCTCTCCGGCTTAGCTTGCATTTAAAGGGTCATCACTTCTGGTTCGAAGCTAGTAAGGAGAGCAGTGCATGGTATACTGTGCATTCCCCGCCATTCAAGGGGGCTCTCCAAATATGCAGAGCTAAAATACTGTGCTCTGGTTCTGGCTCTCCCATGGAATCGTCACACCCTACACAGAGCCACTTTCCAGCTCCCCTTGCCTATAATGGGTCCATAGTGAGATTTCTTCCTGCGTGCAAGACAATCAGGTAAAAGCCAGAGTTCCGTCTGGTGCTCAAGTGACTCCTCCAAACTTAGTGTGCAATGCTGGGTTTCATGACATGTGTCACCATAGATGTAATTCCTGAAAGTATGTGAATGATTTTCAAGAGACAATTAAGATGTAATTAATTAGCCACACAGACAGAGCTTCACTTCCACATCTGTATACTATAGCATTGTGCTTAGCTAGTAGTCATATAAGGATGACTCCAGATGTGCCTCCTTGCATAATACGACGTATGTAAATCTGAAAGCAAAAACACAGAAACCAACACTAATTTAAGTATGATGTCTTTTTAATAGAAATGTATTGCATGCATCAGTAGTCAAAGGCTGTGAAAAAAATCACAAGATAATGCTATAACAAATCAGTGATTCGGAAGTGTTAACAATTATAATAACAAATGGGACCTCCATCAGTATCAATAACAAACAACAGAAATTTAAAAAAAAACGTGTAGAGAAGAAAAAGGCATGCATAATTAATTTTGTAGACGTTATGAAAATTGCGTAAAGATAAAAAATAAACAATCAGATTATTATGAAAGAAGATATTTAAAAAACACAGTATCGTCTGACCACTCAAATCCATGACCTCTGACGCGATGGTAGCCACCAGGGGCGGACTGAGCCGCTGAGCAATCCGGCAATGCCCGAGGTCCTACGGGGGGGGGGGGGGGGGGGGGGGGGGGGGGGGGGACACTCAGATCAGTAATCAATTGCCGGATCTGGTGGTTAGAGCCAATGACCCGTAATGCGAGGGGCGGGGGCGGGGGGGGGGGGGGGGGAAGCGGAAGATCCCTGTCAGCCTGCCCCTGGTAGCCATAGTACAAAAGATAGAATTTAATAAAAATGTAAAGAAAGAAAGGAATATAGGTGCAATGAACTTAGTCAACAAGTAAATCTCAGAAAGAAAAAAAAATATTTGTAACACGCAACCACTACTGCATCTGGCATCATCATAATTTCAATTTTTGTGCCTTAGCCAGCATGGAATCACGTGACCTTAACAGAAAACCCGAACAAAGAGTATATAGATATATATACGTGCTCTTGCAGCATTGATTTAAGTAGCAATCAGTTTTACATAATGACTATATGTACAACCTCATGTTAGTGGTCTCTTGCGACATACCGGAAAGCAGTCGACCTATCCTTTCTTTTTCTCCTCAGATACCCACGTGCGCGTCACGGGGCCTGTGATATCAGCTAAAAACATCTGCCACTGCAGGAGTCTACACAGCTAGCTATGTAATAAGCCATTTTCTTTGCTTCGTCGTATTTTTTTTTTTTTCACGTTTTTAAACATTATTATTAGCTTCTTCACTGTCTGTCCTCCTGTGTTCTTTTTTCTACTGACAAAGGCTTTTAAGTCGCAACGTTCAGCTTGTTTGCTCGTGTTCTCTAACACGTGTAATAACATTATCATCATTTGTCTTGTCATTCTCCATCATCATCATCATCATGTGACGTTGTCTCCATTACAGCTGCTCTGAACGCATCACGACTCTGGGCAAGTCGACCTGCATCATTCAAATACAAGTTCAGACTCTCTGTGATGTCCTGGATCCACCGTTGTCTAGGTCGTCCCCTTCCCCTTTTTCCAGGGACCATGCCTTCCATAATTAATGTTATGCCATTCCCCATAGAGAATGGAAATACCATTGCAGATGGCCCTCTTGAAGGAAGCCCACACAAAGCATTCACAAGATCTTGCGGCGGTGGTTTCTGTAGTACACTGTTATACATGATGACGTTGACAGTCCCATTCACAACCTCGGATTAGTCACCTTGTACATCATGCCTTAAGCAGCAGTGTCCTTATTCTTAATTTCTTTCATAAAAGACCCCGAGAAACCTCGCGAGACTTGTAACAACAATATGACGAACAAGCTAGCTTCTTGTTGCTTCCGGGACCAAAGACGCAGCAAATGAGATGAATGCAGTCAGCAACTCATAGCTTGACTGCTTACGTCAGGGTCAGCGAACCAGAGCTGACCAAGACCCTACTCCACCTCCAAGTGGTGGTCCTGGAAACAGGCTACATCACTGCAGTCTGGCTGAGAGAATAGGGATCGAAGTGGGAAGGCAAACCCGGTCCCAACAAAATGCCGTGCTGGTCGGATGTATTGGCTGAAAGGCGCAAATATTGCAGCTTCGCTGTAAACGGAGACACCGCAACCAACGTCCTTTTCAGGACGAACGAGGAAGAAGGAAGAAGAAGAAGTAACAAAAATATGCAACCGTATTCATTTGTGTTTGACAGTTCAGTTACAAGAGCACGAAGTGTCAACAATTTGGGTTAAAATAGCTGTATCACGGGTTTCAAGAAAAACAAAGTTAAATAGATCATCTCACGAAGATCAATCCTTATCAACATTATCAGTGATATCGGTAAGACAAAATCACTAATGTGGAACTGATGACAATGTACAGGCATGTCCCAGTGGAACAAGAGATACGTATAAGAAGGGGTTGGAGATAGATAGGATACACTTTGAGGAAATATGTTGCATTGTGGTCGATTATTTGAATTAACGTAGCTTTATCAGAGGTCAACAACAGAATTGATAAACTGTACAGGGCACATAGAATTGTGGCGAGACATGATCTCCTACGCCACTAGGCATGACACTTGAAGAAGAAGATCAGAAATTAAACAACAATGTTAAATAACTCATCTCACAATAGCCTTACCGAACTGAAATAGTTATCAACATTATCACTTATTTCGGTATGTCAAAATCACTAATGTGGAACTGATGAAAAGAACGAGACACGCGACAGTGGAACAAGATATAAGAAGAAGGCGTTGGAGATTGACAGGACGCACGTTGAGGAAAACTGATAATAGCATTACAATGTAGTCCTGTCTCTGGAATTCCCAGTGTAAGATAGGCAGAGGAAAACCAAAAAATACATGGAGAATAGAAGTGGCGACAGGCATAAAGGGATAGAACAGACATGGAAAAACCTTGAGCTGATGGTACAGGACATAAGACTTTGGCATACTGTTGTTGAAGGCCTGTGCTCCTTGTGAAGCAGAAGGGAGATGATAATGGTTATCAATGATATCATTACCATTATTCTCTTTTGTTCCATGAGGACTTGAAGATTTTAGGGTTGTAACTCTTGCTGAGAATTGATAAACAGTACTGGAGACAGAAAGTTGTGGAGATACATGATCACCTACGTCACTAGGTGTAGTGCTTGAAAAACTCTTGCTCGCCGCCGATTTTGATTTACGTAAACACTTTTAAAATCATCCTCCATAATTCTTGGTGAACAATGTATTTCTTTTTTTTAAATAGTTAAAAACAAAAAACAAAACAACGAAATTAATTACATCCTCTTCATCAGCACAATTATAAAACGAATTTTATATGTATTAAAATAATAAATTACTTAGAAAGACATAAATTCTTCAGCAGTTTCAATAATAAATTATTTCTCACTTAAAATACAATAAAGAAATAAACAGATTTTTCGATGCTTAAGGAAAAATTACAACAATAAAAATAATAAACATTCCTTTTGATAGGAAACGTAACAATACTTCAAAATACACAGTACTAATAAACAAAAACGCTTTATAACACTTACATTGCAACACAATCAGCGTAATTATAAGGAGAAAGATATATCTAAAGTACCGTATAGTACTCTACTGTATATAGAACTTGTTAAAAACAAACAAATTAACAACGAAATAAATGTGCTCCAAAAATACTACAGAGATACGTATATAGGCAGTAACAACAATAAAATGAGTTGGGCAAAGCAGCACGAACAGCCGCAGCTGTTTGAGATCAAAAGGAAGAATATTACTGGATAAAATAACTTTATTGAAAAATGGACAGACCACATGCAGGAGCTTCATGTTGCTTATAGATCAGAATTAAACATTCAAGACAACTGTGATGGTCCACTACTGCTTGCGGTAAACGTTGAGAATGCCACGCGCCACATGAAGAAAGGGAAGACACTAGGACCAACTAATAGAACCGTCCTGGAAATTGTGGTTGTACGTGAAATTGTAGTAGAGATAATAACAGAACTGTTATTACTTACTTACTTAGTCATTATTCTTCTACCATGGAGTGTAGACATTTGCCAGAGAGAGCGCCATACTATCCTATCGGCTGTCTTCCTCCTGGCCTGGTTCCTTCTAGTCCTCGGTCCTTCACATATTGTCTAATGTTGTCCTCCTAGCAGACTCCGGGTCGTCCTGGAGGTCTGGATCCTTGGCACTTAGTTTCTCATACATGTCGTGGTAGCCGATCTTTTCCCATTCTGCAGACATGGCCAAACCATCTATAACTTGTGATACATATCTGATGATCTACTAAAATCTATATTCCCTGCCAAAGCAATATGAAGCCATTGAATGTGAAAAAAAAAAACGCCGCGCGGTTAGTCTTACAGATCAAGTGACCAAAACACTTAAGAATTATCATGAGAAGAGTGAGAGATTAAAGAAAACATGAACAATTTCTCTGAATAATAGTGCAGATTTGTAGACAGTAAAGGCACAAATAATGCCTTCTATATATTATAAGAACATTAATAGAAACAGATACAGAAGAAAAACCAGATCAATACTTAAGCTTAAAAGACTACACTAAGGCATCTAAGTAAAACATGAAAAAAAAAATCATCACAGTGTTAGAACGTATGTGAAAAACAGAGACCAGAAAATAATGAAGAACATGTACTGGCAATAAAACAGCAGCTATAAGAACTTCCGGTGAATTAGGTAAGTTTGAGCAAATAAAACAGGGTGTCAGACAGGGATGTGTGCTGTCGCAAAAAATAGGGAAAACAGTTACAGGAATTGATTGAAACAATAGTGACAGCAAGCACAAATAACGGCCTTTGACTAAATAGCTAATACATAATACAACATTTAAAGAAATGTTTCAGGCACTCGTGAGAAATACGGAAGTAGAAATAGCCAATAGACCGATGAAGTGGTCACCTGGAAGAAAAGGACATCTCCAGAATGCACAATCGAAATACATAGTCAATGAATTCAAATGCATGTGCACATTAAAAACATCGGATGGAAGATACATCTCAGAGGTGAAGAGCAGACTAGCCAAGCAGAAGCATTGTTTTATTAAAAGAAAAGAATTCTATGCAACAAATCTTTGTCGGTGGAAAAAAGAAATCGAGTTTTTCAGTGATACATTGAGCCAATCCTGTCATACGGCAGCTAGTCAAAGGCAATCAATAAACAAGTAAGAAAATAACGGGAGTCCTTAAAGATGTGGTTTTGCACAAAGAAGTTGAGGATACCATGGGCAGCTAAACATAGTATTGAGGACGTTCTCAAACAAGCTAGTGAGCAAATAAAGCTCATTGCTCATATTAGAAAGAAGCAATCCACTCTCTTAATGCACATTATTTGAAGTAGAAAGCTGAAGTATATTGTGCCACAGGAACGATTGAAGGAAAATAATAAGACAAAGAAGAAAGAAAATGCTGGGAAGTTTAATATAGTGGCAAGGAAAGTAGTCATTTGCAATTGTTAACCAACAAAACCTCAATGTCTTTTGTATTTAGACATAAGCCCTAATATAACCGACGGGCCCTGTTTATAGCTTGAATGCGGGACAATTTTATTTAAAAAAATATCTGGTGAAGTGTAGTGGAGAAGGGAAGTTGTGGACAGACATAATCATCCACGCCACCAGGGATAGTACTTGAAAAAGCTTGAACGGTCATGACGTCATAGAACTTCGGCAAGAACTTGTCTGCCGCTGACGTAATAAGACATTACACAATTTATCGTGTACCTGTTTATTTGAACCGTCCGTTATTCCCCTTGTCTTGCAGTGCTCATCTACCTGCTCTTAGCGGTAGAGAATCTCATGAAATCGACTTATATTGTCTTAGCCAGCTCAATCTTCTTCTTTACAAACAAAGAAATAAAGCTGTTGATATCCTATTTAAACTAGTTTTTCTGAAATACCAAGCTATTTTTCTATCTGGAGCTGTTTTTTGGTAGCTGAATGCAATGAATATTTCTCATCGTGTTTTTATTTCTCTCTCGACTCACGCCAAAAATAAGCCTACATTGTATATATTTAATTCTTTGTTATTACTTCCTGCAGATGGCAGTGGGCTGTCTTTGAATGCTTGCAACTTGCAATGTAAATTCGGTAATTGCATAATACATTTGTTTTAAATAGGAGTTTTGCTTCGTTTTGGTAAAGCGCGCCCCGTTCATCCTAGACACAAGGTCCATTGGCTATATTAGGGCGCAAGACCAAATATAAAAGACTTTGTGGTCTGATGGTTATTGCATATAACAAAATCAGCAGCGAAAACTTAATTTATTGCATAATGTAGTAAGACAAAAGAAATTAACAAGAACAAACGGAGAATTTCCAAGAAATTGATCAGGATATATCATAGTTTAGTTACGGTGGGGTAGGGGGCGGGGGGGGGGGTGATGGGGGTGGTGTTGGTATCTAAAACGACAAAGAAAGAAACGACTACTGCACTCTCGGGCAATGTCACACAGGTCGGCTAATGTGAGGTTGCGCAT
>JAMPIV010012112.1:10000-40521 GCA_024509875.1 Oreohelix idahoensis
AAGGTCATGCTTTTTCTACTCCCAATTTGCATTCTTTGTCTATAATAATCTTAGGTTTTTCTTTTTTTTTTTATTTGCTCGAACCAGATGTCTCAGTAGATATCACTCCTTTCGTATTTACGTCTCTTGTAATTTTTTTTCAGTATTATTTGCTATCAGTAATTTCCTCTCAGTTTTATCTTAAAGGTAAAGGAAAAGGATCCCGTTACACGCCCATTGAGGCATATTGGGAATATGGTGTTAGGCTAGGGTTCCCATAATGTTTTGTTTAAAAACCGGGACATTTCCAAATTTTTACCTAAAAAACCCGGGACATTTAGTAAAAAAACGGGACACGTTAAAAATTAAGGTAAAGCACAAATAAATCTATTATATATTGTATGTTGCCAACGGGCTGATCACCTGTTTGCTAGTCAATTTGATTACGGAAACAACGGCAAATGGATTAATTTGTTGTTGCCCTAAAGACGCCACTAGGCGTGATGGGATACAACGGCAAAGAAATCAATTTGTTGTTGCCCTAAGACGCCACTAGGCGTATTGGCCACTGACTGCTTTGTCGGTTGGTGGCTAAGGATGGAAGAAGAAGAAGAAGATATTGTATGTTGCACTTAAAATAAGATACTGGTATAAAAATACACACATTAACTAACACAACTTCCACTTTAAAAAAGAATTCTAAATTACAAGCAAACTTAATTAGAAAAATCGCACCTTTAAAAAATACACAATAGTCAAGTTTATATTTCAGATTCATCAGAATATTTATCAGATTTATGGGCCTGTTCAAGAAGTTTTTTTTCTTCTGATATTTGGACATAGAAGTCAGCACAAGAGAAATCCTTAAAACGGGTCTTTATAATGGTTAAACCTTTAACTGTCTCAATTTTAAGTCTGTTTTTTTCGTCTGTCCAAAGCGCATTTATTAATGAAAAAATACGTTAAACAACAGCTGCATTGGATCCTGGCAGTGCCAAACAAAAACTAACTAGGCATTTCAGGTTCTCAGCATTTATATCCTGCTTTGTAAAATGAGCGAACATCTCACACCATTTTTCACTGACACTTTGATCCTTCAGTTCACTCCACACATCAAATTTGCTTTCACAATATTTTTTTCACACATGCAAACTCATCAAATAAGTCCTCTTCATTCACAGTAAATTTGGTGACACTGTCTTCATGAATATGTAGCTTTCTTGGATGTTCTTTCCAAGTCACAGACTCCTTTCCCTTCAAATTGATCCAATCCATAGACTGAAGATGCGTAAAAAAATGGTGTACACCACTCCTGAATATATTCAATGCAGGTGTCATAGAAATCTACTGCATAGCTTTGAAACTTTTCAACTGTTATGTGTCCTTCTTTTTCTAATTCATGCAACTGATTTCTCACAGTAGTGGTAAGAAACTTTTCTGCCTTCCTGTAGTTTAATTTTTCCACCAGTTTGTTTACTTCATCCTTTACTTCAATTACTGTTGTCTCTTGCTTTTCAACCGATTTGATGGGATCAGAAAAGGTTTTTTTTAACTGGCTGGCAATGAAATGCAGGAGTGCAAATTGAAAGTGGATTTTCAAAGAAATTTTTGAGACGTGTAGGACATTTGTGAATGGAAAGGAAATATGACTTCAATGCAGGGAAAATGTCAATAACTCTCTGGACTGCAGGCAAGAGAGAGAGCCATCTTGTCTTGCTGTTACCCAAAACAGTTTTATATTCTGTATTGGTGAATTCGCAAAATGATTTGAGTTCCTCAACTCGTACACAATAAATGTGGAAATGCTGGTAAATCTTGTTAATTATTAACTGAAGATCAATAGGTAAGCAATCCGCAGCAGTCTGTACAGCATTATGTATCACATGTGCAGAACAACCAATACCAATTAAATTGTTCACAGTGTTTTCTTGCATTTTGAAGTACAGAATTTTTGTTCGAGATTCAAACCGAGGGTCCACTGTAACCGGAAATTGATAAAGTAACACTACTAAAACACGGAATAAAATCCGTTACCCAAAGATTTTTTTTTCAGGAAGGACCATTAAAAAGCGGGACATTTGGAATAAATTCGGGACACCGGGACATTTTATCAAAAAGCGGGACTGTCCCGGGAAAAACGGGACGAATGGGAACCCTATGTTAGGCCCTTATTTTCTTGACCGTCGGCACACTAGGGGTGATGTGGTCATCATCACGCCGGCCGCCTTAACCTTCCCAGAGTTGCTCTGGTACCCATTTGGGGCTGGGTCGACCCAGGAGCCGTTTGTGGCCTAAAAAGGTCCCACCTCATCTGGGGATCGAACCATAGACCACTGCGCTAGGAAGCCAGTGCACTAACCACTATGCTACCGCGGCTCCTAAGTTTTATCTTAACTGCTACGAATTCGCTACAACGTTCTATTTCTTTCTCTCACTCTCTTTCTATATATATTTGTTTTTCCTCTCTTTCTCTCTCTCGTTCGCTTTTAAGAAATCTTTGTTCGTCCATTCTTGGTATCATCCTTATCATCTTCAACACTTTCCTTTTCCTCATCGAGCATAGCTCTTAAACAAAAACTCCCCAAACCCTCTTCTACTCTGTCATCCTTTCAGTGCCATACTATGTTTTCTTGATCTCTGTCAACGTTTGTCTACAGCTGTCTTTTTCTACGTTTTTCTTTTTTTATCGCTATCTCTCTTTCCCTGAGAGATTCCAAAAAATGGACTACCTTGTAACGCAATCAACTGTCTTTCTTAATGTGTTCCCTATCCAATGCCAGCGTCTTCTTCTCACGTCCTGTTTTTCTGGTGTGTGTCTGGTTCTTTCCATCATCTCCACATTAGTGATCTTGTCATCAGCTCCACATTAGTGATCCTGTCAACCCATTTAACTCCTTCTACGTATTACGCACATCTGTTCATGAAATTATGTATACTTCATGTTATATATTTTTTTCTCCATGTTTGAGAACCATACAATAAGAATGGCTTGACATTCATGATGACTGTGGTGTTGGAATCTTTTTTTCTTATTTCCACATGTTTCTCGGTGCAATGAAAGCTCCGTGCAATGAAAACATATATGATGTCGTTCATTCTCTTCCGTGCTTACTCACTCTTTCAAGCACACAAAAACGGACTGCTTTACTCATTCAGTATCGCTTTTTTTTCATTCAGGCACACTTTTACATGGCTACAATAGTCATCTATATAAGTTTTTTCTATTTTAAAGTCTTTTCTTTCTTTTCTATTTTCTTTCTTCCTTCTTTCTTTCATTTCTTTATTTTTTCTTTCTTTTTTGCTTGTTAGTTTGTTTGTTTTTTCTGTCTGTCTGTCTATCTGCCTGCCCAGCAGCCCGCCTGCCTGCGTGCATGTATGTCTGTCTGCCTTTCTACTCGTATTTGCCCGCCTGCCTGCATGCCTGTCTGTCTGTCTGCCTGCCTGTCTGTCTGTCTCTCTCTTTCTCTCGATCGCTTTTTCATAATCAGTATAATCAGTATAAGATCCATAGTATCAAGGATCGTTTTCTACATACTGTGATCAAATTTATTCGACCTTGTTACAAATATCAATCAGTATGAATTCCCGCATTAAACACTTTTTAAATCCAAATATATTTAACCCCGTCTCTATCCTTCTACATCTCTCTCTCTCTCTCTCTCTCTCTCTCTCTCTCTCTCTCTCTCTTTCTCTATCTATCGCTCTCCTTCTCTCACACTTGTTCTTTCTTTTCTACAGTTAAATGTGCATTTTATCTTACCCGTAAAATAATCTACACATATTCAGTCAATATTTCATTCAAATGAAATCTTTCGTTTCATAAATACAAACTGTAAAACACACAAATGGTGGTTGTATTTACAAACTATATACGCAAACAATGCTGCTAAATGCGGAATATTACCTAATAATAAACAGTAATATTTTCAAAAAGAGGTAAAATTTCGATGTTTGTGAATACTGAAGTCTTGCGGTAATGTTTATGACAACCAATCAGAATGTTAGAAAGTATGAGATTAAATGAATACAAAAATGTAATGTCTTATCTCACCCCTTATTTCACTGGCACTTGTTTGTGGTGCACAAGCTTTCATTAAATCCACACCAATGCTTCCAGTCTTGTACCGTCCCTATATGGTCGTCACATGTTTTCTTTATCCCTTTCTTGTCTGTTTCCAGTTCCGATCTCTGAGTTCTTTTTATTTCCCTCGAATTCTCATATACTGGTGATTGCAGAACAAGGCCTGCCTTGTAATGTTATTACCTAGTTTTTTTTTAAATTTGTGTCCAATATAACGCCAGCGTCTATTCCTCGCCGCTTATTCCACTCGTACTTTTCCGGTTCTTTTCGTGAGCTTCACTTTGGTAATCGGGCCATCACATTTTGGTTCTTTTATTCTCGGCAAGAGCGATCTATTGGCTAAGCGGTTTGGTTTTCGCGGCACAGTTTCCGGGTTTCGTTATCAAAACTTGGTGGTCGTCACGCTCCAGTTTACCCAGCTGTAAATTGGTACCTGACTCTGCTCTTCGGTTAGCGACAGAAAAATCAGGAAGGAAACTGATCACCCCAAATCATAAAAGAACTTGACCTAGCATTGTGAAGCCTCTAACACAGCCATGAATAAACTCATTTCGGAGTCTACTCAATGATTCTTCCACAGTTCTATGTTCACACTTCCCCTTTTTCCAAAGGTGGATCTTTAGTTTGGACAGTCGGGATGTTGTACAACAGAAATATTCGGCATTAACATTCAACACTTAGCAGTAATCATAAAGTAAATTTAAAAACCAATATTTGCAGTCTGTTTGTAAAAGTCTCTTCTTCTGAGGAAAAAAAACACCTTTGTTCTAAAACAACTGAGTGCTTCGCACACGAACATTAACTCTTTTTATCCCAAGAGCCTATTAAACGCAATGATGTAGTATACAGTTCCTCAAAGGCCACCTAATAAGCCGTTTTAGTTTTTGTCAGATTTTGTAATGCCTGTACTTGATCTGATATAAACAGTCTTGTTTGATGCATATGAGACCTATAACATTTTAAAATATTTTTTTGGCAAACTTACAACAATTATATATCAATCATGAGATATTTCTCATAAAAATGAACGTGTTTACTTCTTGTTTTCAAATGTCATCTCTAGAAATAATTTACCTTGCATTTTGTGCTTGGGTAAAACTAAAAAAAAAAAAACAGCTGGAGCGAAAAAAGAGTTAATTAGCAAAGATAAATGTCACAAAACGATGTGCTTGTTTCTATTTATTTTTCGAGCCCTTTTTCTTCCATCTAACACGAGTGTCTCTATCTTGTTTGCCTCGTCAAGGGTCCAAAATAATCAGATACCGTCTTTCCCTGGGTCAATGTCGTGAGTGTGTACGTAAAACGAGAATGGATACAATGAAAGAACAATAGACAGGTTAAATAAAGTATCAAACTTGCTCGAGAGCTCTTGGAAAAACGCTCGTAAAGTGCGGAACCGCAACGTGTAAGACCGCGGAAAATGAGTACCAGATTATAAAGGCAGAATAAACGTTAAGAATAGTTAGATTTAATCTACTTTTGTGCTGTCATTTATTACTTCTCACCGACACACACACACACATGCAAATATATATGCACATTAATACTTGTGGCTCTAAGCCAGAACAATATTACATTGCCTCAGGAGAGAGAATGGGCGGGGTGAAGATCTATGTTCTTCTAATCCCATCTCAGGTTACCGTACCTAGATAAGAGCTCAACGTTCATTCTTCCCTTATAACACCTTATCAAGGGTAAAATATTACTCATTATAATGATAATAATCTTAGTGTGAAGTATTACAAGTCTCGCTGCTGTAGTTCAATAGCCATTTTCTAAGAGGACTCTGGGGAAAGTCGATACTGTATTAAACATTGTATGGTTCTTTTAATTATATCGATTCTTGTCTGTGATTCCTACCTGCAAGAGTCAACAGCTGCTAAGAACAAAAATAGAAGTAAATATCAACCTCAACAGCCCTCCAGTTTCTCCACATCCTTCACCTTTAATTTTCTATAAATACTTTCTGTGTTTTAGAAAGTTTTAAGCACACGGTGACTTTTTTTAGCTAGCATGGCACCTTGCTGATTTTTGCAACTTTCGGATTTAACCCTACCGTTGTTAAACTTTGCCTACTGCTTTTGAGTTTGGGAAAGCAAAAGCAGCGAGGAAGGGACCTAATCACTCGACCTCATGAAGCCAGACTTAGTAAAGTGGCTCACACTTCACTCCCCTTCGTCAGTATCTGCTATTGAACTAACTTTGATTGTTTTATTTTTTATCATAGCATTTTTCGTGAACTTAAGTAAAGGAAGATGAACAAAAGCAAAAACGAATGAAGGACAATTCAATTAATCGGACAAATCAGTAACTCATATCGCCAACAAATGTTCGAACATACAATATTAACGCACGAGCAGGTTTGTGTCTTGAAGGCAACACCTTCTTTATCTACCGCAGTGAAGAGCCATTATTTGCACACAGTAATTAATTCAGTTAAAACAGTTCTGTGAAGTGCTTGCCTTGAGATGGCGTGCGGAATCACATCTCATGATGCTGGAATCAACGGACTTCCTCGCAGTATTAAGTAGTTGACTGAGCATCTGCTTGGAGTTAACTTTTCAGTAAATTATATTGTTGAAGGCATTTGCTTAGCCAGACATATCTTAAGAACTAAATGGCCTGATTTTCATAAATCTTTATATTTAAAACTTATGCTAAAATTTGCCGAGCCGAATTCAAATTTTATCAAAGCGGATCAGAATTGAGGGAACTTTACATGAGAATTAATGCATGAAGGCATATCTAGAGTCATCCTTATATGACCACCACCTAAGCACAATGCAATATTATACATATGTGAAAGTTAATCTCTGTCTGTGAGGCAGGGGAAGTTGAAAAGTGGCTCTGTGAAGAACGTGCTAACTTCTTGGGAGAGCCAAGAACCAGAACACAGTATTTTAGCTCTGCCTATTTGGAGAGCCCCCTTGGATGGCGCGGAATGCACAATATGCCACGCGCTTCTTTCTCCTAGCTTGGGACCAGATGTGGTGATCTTTTACATGCAAGCCAAGCTGGAGAAACTGGAGGTCATGACTTCAACTCTTTAAACACGTTTCGAAATGGCAGAAAGCCACAGGAAAAGCCTACATCTACAGTGTAGATAATATCAAAGAATCTTCAGCCTGGTATTGGCTGGACAAAAGCGAGAACCTCAGCAGCCCTAGTTAAACAACAAAAACAACAACCTGAGAATTACGGCTTTGTTTTTGAGGCCGTATTTCTTTTTCAAAGTTCATCCACTGGTCAACTATTCTTGATTGTCCCCCTTTGGTTTTTAAATTCAGCTTCACTCGAGCTATTTTAAGAAGTCACTTGACTTCATGCAACATTGCGACTACGGTGTCTTCATGCCACTGGTGTTTATGAATGCTATTTTCAGCCATCGTAGCCTCAGATGGTGTATGTGTAATGTGTAATGATCCTTTACACATCAATGACTAGAATTTTGAATAGTATTTTTAAAAAATAAGGAACATGTATAAATAACATCATAAGGTTTGATCGATAAGTGCCAACATCTGCTATACATCTGTCATGTGTTAAACATTGTTATTTTTTTGAAAATTATTTGTGGAGTCAGATATTGGATCGAAATATCTTATTTACTAATAAGCAGGAAAGAAACCATGCGTGTATTATGTACATATGTCTTCTTATTTTTTTCTGCTTTACGGTCTGCCAGTCCCCCACCTTTCTGCAGTTCTCGTGTCTTTAAGAAGACCTATTTCATCGTAATGTAGGTTGTTTTGTTATATAGAACTGTCACACAATCCTTTTTCCATTGTAATTTTCTTAAACTACAATACACAGTAACTTGCTTTTGAGTAGATCATGCTAGACAAAAAACGTTGCTGTTGTATTTTGATAACTCTCAGACCAATCTATTCCTGATTAGTTTATACATAATGTTTTTATTTGTACAAGTGAGGCTAAAATTGTTTTAAACAAAGGAATTACTGGCTATAAAGTCTCAATTTTTAACAGTTTAAAAAAATCCACAAAACATTAACAGAGAACATGTAAAAGAGAGGATGCATTTCAACAAAATATTAAGACAGTTTTGCCCTATTTCATGAAATATGTTTGCTTCCTTGTCTCAAAATCTCAAAAATTGCTTTGTAACTGAATGGATTGTCAACCATTAAAAATATTTAATAATATTTGTTTGTTTTAATTAAATCCCTGGCCATCGTCTTTTTTTCCAATTTCTTTGTCTTATGTACATTAGCGAAGACAAAATAAGATCTTTTTAACAACAAAGAAAGACTGTGATAACCAACAACTCAATATTAAGGCGAAATCAATCTTTCCTCTCAAAGTTTCGTCTCGCACTATCATAGCACAAACTCTTTAAGGTAGGTAAGAATTCTGGCGATATTCCATTCAAACAGTTACGTTGTGGGAAAACACTAAAGTTTCAAAGCAGTGTGTCCTCAAAGACCACGAAGTAGATCGTTAAATGTCAATTGTACCCACAGAACCAGTACATTATTAATAATAATTCTATTAATAACGCTGTGTCGGGATATCGCACAGGAGTGTGTGTCACCAGTAGTATCTTGAGAACCCCTGCATTAGACAACCTTTTCCCCAAGTTCCATGACCATGACTTTGTCGTGGATCTCTCTTTCAGGGGAAGCCTGAGACGACGCTGCCGGATTTTCAGCGTCTGATCTGCTGCTGACGTGTGTGTATGACTTTCCGTTTCTGGTTGTCGTAGCTGTCTGTTGTGATTTCCTCGTGAGCGTTAGGGACGTCAGTGATCCAATCCTCTCTGCATCAAGACGACTCCTACTTCTAGGCATGTCATATTCTACATCGTCCTTCATTCTTTCAATCTCTCTATCTCTACGAGCTAATCCATATTGAACGTGAGTATAGTAAAGCACAAAATTACTCACTATAATTGGAACTGTGAAGGCGATCATGAGGAGTCCGGCCACCGCGCAGCATGACCCGATAATATACCCTGCCGCCGTTTCAGGATGCATGTCACCGTAACCAACAGTTGTCATGGTTACTACGCTCCACCAAAATCCAACCGGAATGTTATTAAAAGTGCCGTGAGGCTCAACGAAGTGGACTAAGGTTGCAAACACAACCATACCTATCAACAGAAACACACACATTAACATGAGCTCATTGAAGCTTGCCTTTAAGGTGTATAACAAGATCCACAGTCCTGGAACGTGTCGAATGAGTCGAAAAATCCGGAAAAGTCGGAGAATTCGAAGAATGAAAAGCATCTCCATTATAGCTACCCCTTCTTTCTGGTTGGGGTCTATTATTAAAAACAAGACCTCCACGTAGTCTGGTGCAAAGGCTAAGAAATCTACTACGTTTTGAAGGGCGCGTAAGAAGTTGAGTTTACTAGGTGAGCACACAAATCGAGTCAAGTACTCCAAAGTGAAGAAAATGAGGCAGATGACGTCCATCAGAAGAAGGACAGGGTGAGGTAACTCTTTTTCACCCGGGTCAATGTTGTTATTTTTACTCCTCTTTTGGAATTCGAGAGCAGCACAAATATTGCAGCCGTAATTAACGTCGTATTGCTTGCTTATTGAACGTTTCTGTATACCATCACTCCTGCCTGTGGAGCGGTTCGTCCACGATGAGTTTAAACTTGAAGAATTTTGTTCATGTTGCGTGAGGTTTGTGTGAACTGTAGAGTTTTGTCTAGCAGCAGCGATTACTTGTGCCCATGGAATCGACTGCACGTTGAAGAACTCGTAGAAGGAAGCAAAATGTGTCATATCTTTAGCCTTGACCTTGAACATGGGATGAGTCTCGGCGCAGAAAGAGAATATGGAGACGAACACGAAGATGATAGAAACCCATGCATATGCCTGTTGAGATTTTAAAAGTCAGTGTTTGAATCTGGTTTTTTAACAATATGAATTTTTAAAAGAAACTGCATTAAGAACACATTTACAAATAATTACTACCTTAGACAAATACACTTTGTTATAATCTTATAATATAATGAATTTCTACTGCTTGACCTAGTTATAAGGGGGAAAAGCCAACCCACGATTGCTAATACCCATAGCCCATTATCCTCTTTTAGACAATTGCCTTAGCGGTAATTTCCTGTCCCATCCTTTCCCACCACAGTTGCAGTCTTTTCATTGCGCGTTCCGTCCTGGGAACTAAAATTGCGCGCCTGTTGAAACAACAAGCATCTCTTCCCAATAAACTTCAGTCCGCGGGATATTTTTTTCCCGAAATATTTCCTGCCTGTTTCTTTGTGGAGGTCAATTTCTGTAATTCTTCCCATTGATATTTAACAGTTCGGGTAAGTATAAAAACGAGTCTCTATCATAATTGTATATATTTATCCCGTGAAGCCTCACTGTTCATCATAGATGAAGCTTCTATGCTTTCGTGCCACTGTTTCCGCGTTTCCATACTTCTGAAGGAAAATAGAAATGAATGAAAGTAGACTTAAGTGCCGTCATAAGGGCATGCAGTAGACAGCGTACAATGTAATTATTTCTAGCCATACTCTGGCGGGTAACTTAATCGTTTGAAACTAAACTCCGGTATGTTTTTGGATTCCGTGACTGGTCCTAGTTTACATTCTATGGCGTTCTAGTGGCAGTCATAACCGGCCTTGGTCTCTATGTCAGGGAGACATTGAATAAGTAAAATGACTATTCCAGAATGCGCGATCATGAAAGTAAATGCACATTTCGTACAAGTCAATAGATTCACATGATAGGCACCTCAGAGCAAAAGTGAAGAGCAGAATATTGCAAAGAAACACAGCGTTCAATGAAATGAGAAAAAAATATTGTATACAAGAAATCTTTTGCCAGTAGAAGCAATTCAGTAAGAATTCTTCATATAGAGCCAATTCTGACATACAGAAGTGGTGATGGACAATTAGTAAACAATCAAGAACATCCATGGATGCCTCAGAGATGTAGTTATAAAAAGAATGCTAAAATTAACACGGAAAGCTAGGAAGAATACAGAGAATGTCCTGAAAGAAGGAAGCGCGCTAGGGAAGCTTACTGACTAGACTCGACTTTATCGATTGTCACTGAGCGTCAGCTCTTGGTGAGCGACGCTTACTACTTACCTTCGATTCGCTTTCTTTGGACATATTTTAAGAGAACAGCGGCTGTATACTGTTTGGTTTGGTTTGGTTTTAAGGACAATCTTCATTGGACATGGACAACTCCATCAATGCTCCGATCTCCTGCCTTCGATCACATAAGGAGGATCTCATCACAGTGCACGAACTCCGTAGCACCGATGATGATCCCAATGTGTTTGTATGAGAATCACACATTCTATAAATATAATTGTGCTGGGTAAGTTTCCTAATATTTTTAAACTTTGGCAGGGCAACGGCCTTGCGGCCTACTCTCTACGATTTCCAACAGCCGGGGTATTTTTTAACGTGCGCAACTTGCACACGATACCTCCTATTTTTTCGCCCTTATCAGAGAAGGCTAGGCATTCGATCTCACTACCCAGAAGATGGGTGGGTGGTGGGGTTGGGGGAAGGGGGTGTGACATAATTTGGAACCACTGGTTCTGAAACAATTTCCATCAATTCTTTCCTGTGCTGGGAGCAAACCTGGTACCTATAAAATAAGAGGTGAACGCCATACCTCTGAGCAACTCTGACAATCTGATATATATTGTGACAAGAGGAAAGATTGAAGTAAACAGAGAACAAGGATGTACAAGAGAGTCAGCCATGATCAGTTTGACGTCATTATCATCACTTGTCAGCTCCCCAAGGAGCATAGGCCTTGAACAAGTCTTCCTGTCTCGTGCCATCAGATCAAAGTCTTTACATGCCTTCTTCATGCCTTTTATACCCGTCTCCAGTTCTCTTCTCCATGTGTTCCTTCCTCTCCCTCTACCTCTCTTACCGTATGGATTCCAGAACAAGGACTGCCTTGTAACGCTATCAACATGTTTTCTCAATGTGTGTTCTATCCATCGCCAGCGTCTTCTTCTCATCTGTCAGTTTGACATGGTGGCATGAACATGAGAATACAGAAAGAAGCAACATGCTGGACAGGAAGTTATGAAGGGATTAGATCATTTATGCCAACGGTATGACACTTCAAAATGAAGAAGAGAAAACAGGTGTAATGACATTTCAAACAAGTTTATGGTTTTCAGCGGACAGTCTTCATAAACAAGAAGTATTGTAGTGCTTTAAAAGATTCATCTTCTCTTCTGTCTATATATTTGTTTCTTTCATTACTACATTTCTAGTCAGAGAACTTGAGAGACTGAGAGTTCCGTTACAGGTGTTCTATCCTAGTTGTCCCTGGGAGCTTTGTTAAGTGGCAGCTTTTGGAAAACACATTATGAGATCAGACGAGCTCTTGTAAATCAACACCAGGCAGTGTCACGCTCCAGTCTCATCATCATCATCAGGTGCCATCTTCACATCAAAGGTCGGCAGCAATGGATCTCCAACGTCTTCTGTCACTTGTCTTGAGGGTGCACTCTGATAGATTCTTTCCTGTCACTTGTCTTGATGGTGCACTCTGATAGATTCTTTCCTGTCACTTGTCTTGATGGTGCACTGTGATAGACTCTTTCCTGTCACTTGTCTTGATGGTGCACTCTAATAGATTCTTTCTTGTCTCTTGTCTTGATGGTGCACTGTGATAGATTCTTTCCTGTCACTTGTCTTGATGGTGCACTGTGATAGACTCTTTCCTTTCACTTGTCTTGATGGTGCACTCTAATAGATGTCTTTGCACTGTTGATTCTTTCCTGTCTTGTCTTGATGGTGCACTGTGATAGATTCTTTCCTGTCACTTGATGTGCACTGTGATAGATTCTTTCCTGTCACTTGTCTTGATGGTGCACTGTGATAGATTCTTTCCTGTCACTTGTCTTGATGGTGCACTGTGATAGACTCTTTCCTTTCACTTGTCTTGATGGTGCACTCTAATAGATTCTTTCTTGTCTCTTGTCTTGATGGTGCACTGTGATAGATTCTTTCCTGTCACTTGTCTTGATGGTGCACTCTAATAGATTCTTTCCTGTCACTTGTCTTGATGGTGCACTCTAATAGATTCTTTCCTGTCACTTGTCTTGATGGTGCACTGTGATAGACTCTTTCCTGTCACTTGTCTTGATGGTGCACTCTAATAGATTCTTTCTTGTCTTGATGGTGCACTGTGATAGATTCTTTCCTGTCACTTGTCTTGATGGTGCACTGTGATAGACTCTTTCCTTTCACTTGTCTTGATGATGCACTCTAATAGATTCTTTCTTGTCTCTTGTCTTGATGGTGCACTGTGATAGATTCTTTCCTGTCACTTGTCTTGATGGTGCACTCTAATAGATTCTTTCCTGTCACTTGTCTTGATGGTGCACTCTAATAGATTCTTTCCTGTCACTTGTCTTGATGGTGCACTCTGATAGATTCTTTCCTGTCACTTGTCTTGATGGTGCACTCTGATGGATTCCTAGTCCATCTTTTGATGTTATTTTTCCACATATATCGCTGTCTTCCTCTAGCGTGTTTGCCTTCAACTCTTCCTTCTAGTATGGTCTTCAATAAGGTGTTATGTTTTTTTATGTGGCCAAAATATTTTAGCTGTATAATTTTGATCTTCGTCATGATCTCCGGTCTACCCAGCTGTAAAGGATATCTGACTTTGCTCTTGAATTACGGAGGACAAGCCGCAAGGAAGGGAACCGGTCACTTCACGTCTTTAAGCTGAGACCTGGTACAGTAAAGTTTCTAACAATTCCACTCCCTACGGCAGTATCTGCTGCAGGTTTACTTTGGCCTTACCTTAAGTTAAATAGGGACTGACGTTTGACAACTTTACCTTCGCTTTTTTGGAGGAGCCTGGGTCCTGGAGAAAAGTCCAAATAGTTGACTTGCATCTGGTCCAGCAAGAACTGTTAGTGTCTACTTTATTGATCTGGTGGCAACAATAATAATGAATAATAATAATAATAATACACATAAAAGTTATACATACATACACACACACTAAACATGCTCACACCAATTTTTAGGAAGATCGCTTATATGTTTTCCCGCTAAGAGGATCGTTTAAACGCGTTTCCGCTAAGAAGATCGTTTAAACGCGTTCCCGTTAAGAAGTTAGCTAAATGTTTTCTCACTAAGAAGTTCGCTTAAATGTTTTCCAACTAAGAAGGTCACATAAATGTTTTCCCGCTTAGAAGATCGTTTAAACACGTTCCCGCTAAGAAGTTCACTTAAATGTTTTCCCACTAAGTTCGCTTAAATGTTTTCCCACTAAGAAGATCGCTTAAATGATTTCCCACTAAGAAGGTCACTTAAATGTTTTCCCACTAACAAGATCGCTAAAATGTTTTCCCACTAAGAAGGTCGCTTAAATGTTTTCCCACAAAGAAGGTCGCTTAAATGCTTTCCCCCTAAGACTGTCGCTAAAACATTTTCCCACTTAGCGCTACTAAAGATTTAGAAGCTGTTTGTCTTCAATGTCTGTGAAGGTTTAGTAGCAGTGATAACACAATAATGAGAGTATTAACCAGTAAGTGTTATCAAATCTTAATTGTAATAGTTTATAACTAATTTGTGTGTTGAATTAGTGCAGACAATCATTGCATACCAATATAAAAACCATGTACAGCAGGGTCCTGCTTATCTTCGTTCCGCTGTTTGGCGGTTTTCAAATTTATAAATATTCATTATGTTTTACACTTGTTCTGCCCTTTCGGCGTTTTTCGGTATAACGCGCTCAACAGCTGAGTCCAAGAATGGCTGTATAAAATAAGAACGGTAGCTTTTGGAAATCGTAAAGAGTAGGCCATACAGTCAATGCCCTGGTAAAATTTTTAAAATTAGGAAACCAACTAACCTCAAAAATATTTGTAGAATGTGTGATTCCTGTATACACACATTGGGAACCTCCCTGGTGCTACGGATTTCGTGCACTGTAATGAGATCCTTCTTGTGTGATTGTGACGGGTTGCCTCCCCTTTGCTCTGAAGTAGTGGTCAAACAGTGGCTAAAACCTAGATTATCTAATGGGTCTTCAAAAGGTGTCTACCTTCACACAAGATTACTCTTGGCAGAGTTGTAGATAGAAGGATACTGATCCTTCTACCTCGAGGGAGTATTCACTAGATACTTTAGAAGTCAAGAACAATGCTGAATGAATCTGAGCACCTTAATTTTGTATCTGACCCGCCGCCTTTTGTGAAGATGGATTATCTTATAATTAGCTCATTCAAGCCCCCAACTGAATTACTCAGTGAAATTCGTATTATTATTATATAGCTCTGGTTGAGTTTATTTAAGAAATTGACGGAGACATACGAGTGCAGTACATTCAAAATGGTTAAATCAACGTTAAATTTGTATATACACAAATAGCAAATTTAATAATCAATTATGTTTAACAGTTTAAACTTGAATAAATCTATCAGAAAGGTAATTATCACAGGGTGATGTTATGGTTTTCGGAAAATGGACAGTTCACTTGGCAGCTTTTAAGTTTGTACTTAGCTGTCAATAGTTTGATGGTTTCTGCTCCCGCTTATGTTTGGTTCTTTGCAGATAGATGACTGGTTCACTCTCGTCACTAGTCAAGTTTGAAAGTTGTGACTAATTCCAAAAAGTATCAGGGAGTGATAACAAAGCTGGTCCAGCGTCTCTAAGACCCGTCTGATGATGGTGTCTAGCATCGACTTCAGGCCACTTATATCCTCACTTGTTCCAGAGATAGTACCCTCAATTGGTACCGCCGACTAGTGTCACAAAAGTAGAGAACAAATACCCTCTTGAGTATTGAGTTTTCCTGACTCACACTCAAGTGCCCTGTGACAGGTTATGAGAATAGACTACATTGATCAGTCCGCTTGATTCCCACCGTCGCCCCTCATTCCGTTTCAACCTTGCTCTCCTCATTAACATGCACGGTTAGTTACGCATAAGCCATGCTTTTCTTGCTATCTGTCTAACTCATAGTTTTAGCCACGCCTATTTGTCTCTTTCCACGCGCTGACGAGCGGCTATTCAGATCTATAACTGTCAATCCTTCTAAAGGGGACGGGCCTAGTATGTTTGTCTGAAAGCTCTTGAGTGCAGAGCTGTCAAAATTACGACATACTGACAGCGCGCGGTCCCAAAACCATGTGCAAGGCAACGGCTTTTGAAGTTCCCTACGGCTAGATAATCGCGGAGATCAGAAGCCTTTTGTTGTCGATTTCACCGGGTAACAAAGCGAACGAAGAAATTCTTTATCTGGGCTGAAACCCCTCTGATTTGCCGAGGTGCGACTTTCGTCATCCTGCAGCGAAATTCGCTATTTTTGTATATACATTCCTTCTCCTCAAAATCAGTTATCAGTCACTTCAGGAAATTTTTGGAAGTATCTAGCTCGATATCATAAGAGCCATAGTACAAGTGGATTACTCAGATTTCGTGGAGATAGTTAATCTTTCTGTTTTGTGGTAATATATATATATATATATATATATATATATATATATATATATATATATATATATATATATATATATATATATATATATATATATTAGCATTTTTGTGATTTATTGTGCTACGTTTATCAGTATAATTCACTGAGATTTCTAGGCGCTTTAACTGGTGTATTAACAACGCATAGCTATTTTATTCCAGAAGGCTTAACTAACTAATAGACGCTAGGTGATTGATAATTGACGGAATACAATTTACTTCTATCCATTTTTGTGTAATTTTATAAATGACTAGTGTTTATATCGCGGGTTAAAAGCGATAAGATAAGCTAGACACTTGTGGTCTATAATCTAATTTAATAATGGAGTGGTTAAGAGGTCTTACCTTAACGCGTGTTAGGATATGATATTTATATTATGGTTAAATATGTGTATTTCTTCCTAAATCTAGGCTGAACAAACTCTGCGAACTAGCGGTCTTATGTTCTTATAAGCATCCAGAGATTGTTGTATTTTTGAGGCTTCGTGTTGTGACCCTGTGCGGTCCACTTTCTTCACTCATGAGAGAGGCCAATATAGAAACAATAACTGTAATACTAACTGGACTTGAACATTCCAGATTTTATATCCATATTAGCAGCCCGCTGTGGCAACATATATATATATATATATATATATATATATATATATATATATATATATATATATATATATATATATATATATATATATATATATATATATATATATATATATATATATATATATATATATATATATATATTGTATATGACATATGACAGTAGTCTTTTCACGGGATTATACTCAAGAGAACTCACTGTTCAGACTCGGCCATCACCTCAGAGAACAGCCGATAATTATTATCATTAACATTTTCATAACGTACCAGAGTGTCTCCGCCACCAGAGGCCAGACAGCCCCCGGAACTATTGTATATATTATTCGTCCTATGACAGTGACCACCACGTATAAATCTTATTCCAACCAACTAAATGCAGAGATACAGGATTTATCCAGGAAGCTAATTAACACACCAACTTCAGCGACTACCCTGAAATTAGCAGTCAGCACCAAGGATAGTCTGGGGATGGATTTAGCAAATAATCTGACACTGTATAGTCATAGTACTTGTTAGTGTTTATTTCCACGGAATACCTGCGACAACTATTGGGTAAGCGAATATGAGTGTGGCCACAGTATGAGTGCGCGAATGAACAGCAAGAGAGAACCATATTGTTCTTTGTTACCACCATCATACTAATCTTCTTTTTTTTTCCTCTCACTAACCTAAGTATTTACGGAATAGCTTAATTAGGAACTTGTTCTTTCACCGTACTGACTATTCCATATCTTATTGTTAACTTTTGATCTTTTGGGTTAATTACCTCTGTTGGGATCTTCTTTTGGTTTTTCCTTTACAAGAGGGGAGGACCTATTGGGTTAATTTCATTTGTCTGTAAACCATGCTTTATTGATATATATGCTTGATGTTGTGAATTTCTTGTGACAATAAACTTAATAAAGCTTAAGTTAGCGTGTTGGTCAACCCGTGCCCATATATGTTATCCATAGTTTGTTTTCACGTTTGTGCGTATTTGTCACAGAATTGTGTGTATGTGGGTGTAGTGTAACTTGTATTTTGTTCTTCTTCTTCTTTGATCCTTAGCCGCCGACCGTCAAAGTGGTCAGTGGCCATCACGCCTAGTGGCGTCTTGTAGGGTAACAACAAATTATTCCACTTTGCTCGGTCGGCGGTCATCCTTCGTACAGTGCCCCAACTCTGGTTCATTCTTTGCATCTCAGCCTCCACAGTCCTCCGCCAGGTTGTTTTTGGTCGGCCTCTCTTTCGTTTTTCTTCAGGGATCCAAAGCATAGCTGTTCTTGTGATGGCATCGGGGTCTCTTCTGAGGACATGGCCAACCCAGCTCCAGCGTCTGCCAGCTATGATGGTGTGCATGTCCTCTTGCTTGTTCCGAGTAAGCAGATCTTGGTTGGTGATGGTATTCGGCCAAAAGATTCGGTGAATTTTTCTTAGGCATGTTGTGTGAAAAGAGGACAATTTCGACATTTCCTTCTCAGTAACTCTCCAGCATTCCGCACCATAGAGAAGCACAGAAAGCACACAGCTCTGATATAATCTTAATTTTGTGCTTGTGCTGTATTGAGAGGACTTCCAGATGTTGTTTAGGCTAAAGAAGACTGTTCTTGCCTTACTCATTCTGATGTTGATGTCTTTGCCTGCCCCGCCGTCTGGTGTTACTATGCATCCTAGGTATGTGAAGGTGTCTGTCTGTACCAGTTGCTGATTCCTTACTGATATGGGCTCAGAGTTGCTCACATTGGGCGTCATGACCTCTGACTTCTTTAAATTGATGTTAAAGCCCACCTGCTGGCTAAACTTATTAAGTCTATCCGTTTTTTCCTGGATGTGTTGATGTGAATGTGCTAGTACTGCAATGTCATCTGCATATTCCAGATCTTCCAATGTAGAAAATGTAGTCCATCTTATTCCTCTTGGACTGCCCTCTGTTGTCTGGCGCATCAGCCAACCTATGACTGTTAAAATTAGAGTGGTTGATAAGGGGCATCCCTGTCGTACTCCTGTCTTCACCTCAAAGGTTAGGTTGCTCATCCCAACACTACACGTAAAGTTGGCATAGAGGCTTTTTATGATTGACACTATGCAACTTGGAATTCCATAAGCTCTCAGTATTTTCCATAAACTGTCCCTATGTATGCTGTCAAAAGCCTTTTCAAAATCAACGAAATTAATGTACAGCTGTCTTTGCCATTCTGAGCACTGCTCTATAATGTTCCTGAGAGTGAATATATGATCTACACATCTTCTGTTCTTTCTAAATCCTGCTTGTTCTTTCCTCAGTTTGTGGTCTACTGCTTTTGAAATTCTCTGTATAATTATCCTGCCTAGTATTTTGCTGGGAACTGAGAGAGGAGTGATTCCTCTCCAATTATTGCAGTCTGCAAGATCTCCTTTCTTGGCAATTTGACAATTATTCCTTTGTTCCACTCTGATGGTGTTGTCCCCGTTTTCCAGACTTGTGCAAATAGTGGTTCTAATAGTTCTGCTGCTAGCTCAGGGTCTGTCATAAATAGCTCTGCATTTAAGTTATCATGGCCAGGAGCGTTTCCGTTCTTTAACCCTTTGATTGCTGAGATGATTTCTTCTTTTCGTGGAATGTATGTATTTACATCTAGATCGTTTTCAGCCTCAGGAACATTCAATTGTGTCTCTGGTGATTCCTTGTTCAGAGTTTCTCTGAAGTGCTTTGCCCATCTTGTTTCCTGTCCCTCTGCTGTTGTGATGAGATTTCCTTGCTTATCTCTTACTAATGTAATATTATTTGCACCTCGTTTTCCGCTGATGAATTTAGTTATTTTGTATACTGTGCTTTGTTCATTTCTCAGTGCTGCCTCTTCTGCCTGTCTTGCAAGATCGTCTAGGAAATTCCTTTTGTTGGCTCGGGTTTGGCGTTTAACTTCCTTGTCCAGCTGACTGTACTGTTTGCTATATAGTTGCTTTAACCTGGGGGACTTCGCTTCTGTTTTCTTTCTTTTCATTTCCTTTCTCGGTGTTATGGTGTTTAATGTTTCTGGTGTTATCCAGTCTTGCTTCTTCCTTTCCTGGAATCCCAAGCATGATTTGCTGCTTTCCTTGTATATTGTTGAAATGGTGTTGAATTTCTGGTCTATATCATCAGTCAATGTCTTTTCCTGACTTTTGGCAAATTGATATCGTTTCTTTATGTCAGCCACAAAAGCTTTTCTGGTAAGGGGGTCCTTCAATTTGCTGATGTCAAACCTTTTCTGTGTAGTTACAGTTGGTCCAGCCCTTCTTAGTTTCACTTTCAGTTTTGCTACTACTAAATGGTGATCACTTCCCACATCTGCACCTCTTCTTACCTTCACATCGTGTAATGCATGTCTCCATCTACAGTTAATCATAATGTGGTCTATCTGGTTTCTGTCCCGACCATTTGGTGATTCCCATGCTAATTTGTGAATTTCTTTATGTGGGAAAAGTGTTCCTCCAATGACCAGGTTGTTAATACTACAGAAACGTATTAATTTATCCCCATTTTCGTTTGCTGTCCGCTGCCGCATGTCCCCATTACTCTTTCATTATATGTATTGTGTGTACCAGCTTTCGCATTGAGGTCTCCCATTACTATAATAAGATCATATCTAGGTGTGTCTTCCATTTCTTTCTGCAGTTGTTGATAGAATTCATCCTTGACCTCTTCATCGCTGTCATTCGTTGGTGCGTAGCATTGTATTATTGTAGTATTGGTGAATCTACCTCTCAGTCTTAATCTTATTAGTCTGCTGTTGATGGGTTTCCATTGCAGTAATGTCCTTTCTATTCCTTTCTGTAGAATAATGGCTACACCTTCATTGTGCTGTCCATCCTCTCTTCCAGAGTAAAGTACTGTTTCTCCTGTTGCTGTTTTAACTTTTCCTGTCCATCTGCTCTCGCTTATCCCTAGAATGTGTAACCTATAGTTTCTCATTTCTGCCGTGACCTGTTTTAGTTTACCCGTCTCATTCATTGTCCTGACATTCCAAAATCCTATTCTTGTATCATGTTTTGCGGTCAGGACGTCCGTTCTCATGTCAGTGGCTTCCTTTCGGCTTTCACCACTGACAGTCATACGAGCCTCAGACTCCGGATGTCTGTCCCGCAGCAAAGTGTGTTTATTCGTTGTTGTTTCCGTAACTTCAATTTTTGTTTACATAGGCAGGCGTGTCAGCCCTATGCTAAAACCCCCAACCTGGAGGACCAGGGTGTCTGCTTTGGTCTGACCCCTGCCCGCGCAAACCTGTCCAGCTTGGTAGAACCTTCCAGGAGTAAAACTCCCGCTGGCATAGCTCTGGGGGTAATCAAGGTACGCAAGCCGCCATACCTCGACAAGGTATTGACACCGGTGATGGCAGTGGTTATAGTTATTTTCATTTATTTTCTCATAATTTTTATTCTTTTTTCTTAATTCTTATTATTTTTAATCTTTATTCTTGTTTTTTTTTTTTAGTATTTTCAAACCGAATTGTCGCGAGCCGTCATCAAGCATTCTCATTCTATCTTGCATCTGGTTATGGCCCCGGGACAGAACAGCCAGTTTGAAGTAAAAAATTTAGATGGTCAAGCTGTTTAGCCAGAGTACACTGAATTTTATTTCGGCTGGTTTTTGGTTAAAAAGTGCAAGGTTAATATTAATGGTTTGTGAATGTATGTTCTATATGATTATGTTTCCAGGTTGGCGCTTGGGAAAAGTAACTTTTCTAAAGACTTTTTGTTCCTGTGATCTACTAAGAAGGCAGTGTTTATGTAATCATCTTATATATGCTGCACATACTTTTACACTTTTAATGCTGCCATAATGCTTGGTGTCTACTTCTTGCAGAGGGACTAGCAGTAGTGCTGGCTACATGCTCCGTTAGCAGCCAAGGGAAAATAAGGAGGATTAGTGTCGTGAAGTCTGATTCACAACACGTCATTCATACCACAACGGTACACCATACTTTATAACAGTGTATCCTAGAAGGACCAATGAAACGGCGTCTCTATTCGTTTGTTTACAATAAGTATTAGGCATTCAACATGGCCAGTCCAAATCTGTGTAACCCAGTTGAGTATGGAATTAAACTACAGCATTATGAGCGAAGTAAAGCCTGGAAAAGGTCAGTAATTTAATAATAGAACTGTTACTGTATAAGTAGGTGTAAAGGCTTCCACAAAAAGTATTATAATAACAGAGAAAAGTGAAATAGAATGCATCGAGACATTAGGCCAGTCGAAAATTTTGCTGTTTAGGCTACGCCTAGGAAAAGATGGAAGTATGATATAAAAAGACAATATCTAGAAAGATAAAGACTAATCCAGAGCGTACTTTAAGCCTAAGATGAAGGAAATCGCTCCAGGAATATGGAAGATATTTAAATTCCTAGTTTTCCATACACGCACATCTAGACAAATGTATGCCGATATTTGAGTATGCAACACACTTCAGCATAACTGCGTTCTGTGTCGTTCGGCCCTGAACTACATAAGGACTTGCCTGTTGCGAAAGCAGGCTACAACATTTTCAAACTACAGTAAAGAGCGCCAGGCGGTCAGACAAACTTCCATTGCCTTCTGCATCTGAGAGCAGACTGTATGACCATTAACAGCTTGACTGTACGTACTTGAGGGTAAGAAAGAATGTATATAAATATATATATTTCTATTAATTAATCAAATTGTGCGTTAGGAAGTGTAGATGTGTTTTAAACCACTGTGTAATTTCTGGAGGCAAAACCAAGCCTGTGTATATTCAAATAATTTGAGAATGGCAGCGGAAAGTGTGTTCATAGTTTTAGAAAAGCATTTAAAGAATTATTTCTTGAAGGAATGGGACACACACCAGGAACAAAGGAAAGGATGAAAGGAATGGTATTACTACATTGTTTAAGATATCACATAGTTTTTTCCAAAAAAACCTAATAACTGCATGGAGGCGAATCATGGACAGATAGCTGTAACCAAGGATTTGGAGAAAGATTATATTCATAGTGACCTGGATTGTGTTATTACTGATTTATTATGCCCTGTGCGTCTACTTGCACTCTGTCTGAAACTGTCTCTCATCCCCTACATCTGTGCTAGAGAGATAGAGATGGACAATACAGTGGTTAACAATTGTATTTCAGGTTACATCCTGTAACTAAACGTACACCTTAATGAGCCAGCCACAACTTATAGGAGCTAGTGGAGCGAGAGCCCTTTAAAATCGAGATGGACAGCCACCCAGTACCTACTGCCTGGAAGAAACTCATGTGATGTTTCTATCCAGAACATAAGTGTGACAGGCTACAAATCCAAGAACTGAAGCTAAGTAGCCACACAAGGCTACTGTCCAGTGTACAATAGATATACCACAATTAATACGTCACCTAAGACAGTAGCAAATGATGACTATTCAGTGCATTTAGAAAGGTAAATTCATATTCAATAACTGACAGTAATTCAGAAACTGTGAGGAACTTTTATTGCTCCTAAAATAAAGATAGTCTACAACCAGAGTGAGTTCAGCCAAGAGAGAAGAACTTTCCTACAAATTTAAAGACTGTTGATAGTTTTGAACATTTTACAAGTGATTTTATTCATTTTATGTTGTAATGAAATTTTGAGTTCAGTGAAAGATTTTCACGAAGAAAAGAAAAACTTGTATAAAATAAATTGTAAATATTTGCCAACAGACTTACTTGGATTATTTAAGTTAAGTTACAGTTCTTGTTGGTAAATAGTTTAGTTTAATACCCATAGCAGAGCTTAACATTATAAACAAAGGAGGATCTGGAGATGAGCATTTAGGAACCTAGGATAATACACTATCATCATATCTAGGAACCTATACAGCTTGATCTTACCTTTGATATCTATACACCCTTACTCTTTTCAGAGAAGGGGGTATTGCTTATAAGACCAGTCCCTTATCTGGCACTATCCTGGTATCACCTGATACAACTTTGTGTCCAGGATATCTTATTCTTCAAACAATTTTACCCTCTCGTGACAATTAGAATCATCTACAACAAGCATGTCATATAAGGTGAATGGAATAAGGTTGTCCATGGCGCTAGCAGCCTCATCATGAGAAGCACAGTCTTACTTCTTCCTCTTCGTCTACGTACACTCTGACCTACTCAACTTACAGCAGTGAACGAAGTGGCTTATGGCAACGATCACTTCTCTCAACGTAAAACTGTTCGGAAATGTCAAGAACCTTGAGCTGACTTCTACCTTTATTACAGCCATTAATGTAGAAGTCTGAAGGCGAACGAAGAAGAAGTACACTTTAAAGACGTCTATTATAATATTTTCTAAGAAAGCAGTGGTCAGCTTCGGGCTATTTATATCCTCATAGAGTTTTTCCACGAATGATACTGGTGACGGCCATATGTGCTTTCTCTGTTCCTCATATGTTGGGCAACTTTGAAGCAGATGTTCAGCAGTTATTTTATCAGTGCCACAGTTACATTCATCGGTAGGTCCTATCTTTAGCTTGTTGAATCCAAATTGATGGTATCCAAATCTGTTGTGGCCCGTGCTCTCAGATCGTTTTCTCAGTACGCTGAGTTTCGTTTAATTTAGTTCTCAATGTTTTTTGTGTTTTGCATGTGGAAAGGCTATATCCTCAGTAGACACTACGTTGTAGAGGAGCGTTGGTCTCTGAAGTAAACATCAAATAGCATCGCAACAATTATAGAGTGTTCACTATCGAGTCGTCAGTTGTTTATATCAAGTCCTAAGTTGTCTGGTTGGTCTTGTCATCAAGTATTTATAATAGCTGGTTGAGAATCTCTGAGCTAGCTTCTGATAAAAAATCTCTAGTTAACTTTATTGTTCTTTGCTGCAATTCTCAACTGGTTAAAGGGACTTCTATAAGTCGAAAGTTGTAATGGCCCCGTTTCTAAAAATGGTTAGAAGCACTCTTGCTTTAATGTTCTCATGCGTAGTGAGTAGCCTAGCATCACACTGAGATTGGTTGAAGCTTTATAAAGTCAATGGTAGAAACGAAAGAATATCATCTTACAAAGACTCTTGAAGAAAAGAAAGTTACTTTCTTTTATCTCACGTGATCACTACTACGAGGGGCGTTCAGAAAGTAATGCACCACATCGTTTTTCTCAGCTAATAATGAAGATAGAAGCATGAAATTTTGAACACTTCAAATATGGCATGTGCCAAATGTGTGCACTAAACTGCAACCGGCCAAATAATACGGCTACCCTAAACCGTTGAAATGGAGCGTGTTAGCAACTTGCGTTATAAGCAGCGAATTGTGATAGAATTTCTCGTTGCAGAGAAGGAAACTGTTGTGAACATTCACAAGCGTCTATGTGATGTGTATGGAAGTTTTGCAGTCGACAGGAGTACAGTCAGTCACTGGGTTCAGAGAATCAAAGAATCAGGAAGTGGAGATACGGAGCTGCTTGATCTGCCGCGCTGTGGACGTCCTGCCACAGCCACTGTAGCGAAAGGTTTTCCTATTATGATAATAGTGGTAGAGCAGAAGTAGAATCTCTCTCCAGAAAGTATGAAGTTCCAGCGCCCGAGAAGTACACTGGTATCACAAGTGAGTTACAGCTGTGAATACTCTGAGCTGGACAATAGATTAGGCTTCAGAAGTATACGTTGCTACTTTCGCTATCGTAACCCTATGTGATAATATAATTAAATTTGAAAAGGTAACTCAAAATTTTAACAGTTAAAAATTTAACAAGTCAAATGAGTACAATTATCCAATTTATTATGTACATCTATATATTCTTGTAATGAGAAATGGTTGTTGTAAGATGGTAAAATGTATGATTATTTACAGTTACAAATCAAATAAACAAGCTAAAAAGTCTTGGATTTATCTTCCACTGAACTTATAAAACAAGTTTGTCACATTATCTATTGCCATCTAGTTGTCATCATTAAACAGTCGTTTTAGAAACTGCTCACAGGATTTGTTGGATGGATACATGTAAAGTGCAATCTTTACTATCTTGCAATATAATACATTTATATACTTATTATGTTCGCAAATATTTTGTAAACAAAGTATTTTCTTTTTAAGTGCTTAAGGAGAAGTCATTTTTGAGTTACTTCCCTTGAAAGGAGTTCCGTCATCTTCGATCGGACTCCGCGGACGACTCTAGGCCTACTGCGATTTATTCTTTGCCTGGGTAGGAATAGATTGTTCTTGCTTCAGTATATCTATGGCCTGAATTTATACGTAGTGTTTGTATGAGTAGGACGAGTCTGTCTTATATATGGATATCTTTACATTTCTAAGTCGAACTATATTGGTTGTCGCTAGAAAAGGTCAAAGGCTATGCAGCGGAAGTATCGCTAGCAGGGGGTGTGATTCATGGCTGTCATCCTGTCGGGATGTCGAATTTTGTTGTAGCGGGCTTATCGCCGAAAAAGTGATCTATAAGTAGATGGGGAGAAGTGATAGTCATTTAGACATGTTGTATGTACTTTACCCCAGTGTTTATTCTCTTTGGCCAAGGAATGGCAAAGTTATATTTCGCATAGAAAGGTAAAACCACAATTTATTATGAACTTGGGCTTCGCCATCGTTGTCGATAAGCAGATGCACAGTGGTACTTTTGAAAAGAATATTTATTCAAAGGAAGATGACATTCCTATGTATCAGCACTAGATTATATGATACTATTCAATTACCTCTATGATAGAAGCTATGAAGAAATGAGGACATTTAACGAATGACCAATTTTGGTCTGTATCCAATAGTGAGTGAAGCTCACGAGAGAAGCACAGCCATGTTGAAATCCATATACTTTGTATTATCGAGTGAGAAAAAGGGATGCCTGTACTATCGCTCGATGAACCAAGAGATCACTGCTACATGTGAGAACCCATGTCTGGGATTCCTATATCTTTATGGAAAAAATATATATATTGAACTTTACGTGAAGGGATATTCGCTAGACGAGGTTAGGTCTAGGAGCCTTCCTATATATTGGTTATGGACTGACGTGCCCAGTCAGTAAAGCCAGATGATTTACATGATGGAACTCTGAATGCTTATTTACGAATGCTCCATTATGATATTTGCCAAGCATGAATGCTAACTTAAGATGATATGCTTCCAGGCAAGAACTAGCCATGATATATGTGGTTAACCAATTAATGGTTATGCTTCCTGACAATGCCGGTGAAGGTTATCTCTGGTTAGCGTCTTTCCCTTTTTTATTATATCTGCTACAATCAATCTGAAATAAAATCTGAAATAAAATGATATTAGTAATACATATATTTTTAATAAACTTACCGTACATACCCTCTTAGGATTTATAAGCTCACGGTGAGACTGTTTTGGTTGAAGTTAATCTGCCCTGCATGCAGCGTGCAAAAATAACTTTTCTTGCAGATACTGTCTTCCAGTTTCTCACTCTGGCTTCTGGATTTGGTGTGTGTGATTTCCAATGCGCCGCTCTGTCCTTATATTTCAGTCTCTCGCCCGTCCGAGAAAGCACCTCCTAAATTCCCCAAAAGATTTTAGTTTCATCTCCTGATTTGAAGCAATCTGTGCTTTTCCTGTACTTGTTTTCTCTTCTGTTCACTACACACTTATATCCTTCCTTCCTTCCTAGGTATCATTTCATTTTCCGCATATGAGGCTTTCATTCTATCCAATTTATATTTAAATCCGTTTAGGCATGTAGTTATAATAAATGTCTAAAGATTATTAGCTAACTTTTAGCAGATGTGATGAAGGTGAAAAATATTAATTATCTTTAAAACTATTTATATTTGAATATTATCCTTTTGGATATAATTCCTAGTCTATCTCCTTTGTTGAATTATTTTTATTTAATTGTATTCCAACCAGGCGTTCTCTTGTAGTGAATAATTTAATGTCCAGTAAATGCAAACTTTTAAAGTCCGCCATACATTCCTATATAGCTATTTCCTCATTCTTCAGTAATATTGTCTGGCTTTAACCGTAATTCACATTTCCCGTCTTCAAACTTCAAAGAAAGACCGCCGCGCTGACCTTGCGCTGTGTGTGTGTGGGTGTCGCGCTACACATTTTTTTTTCACAACAAAGCAAGAGGAACCAAATTTCGCTACAGCCACCAACGCAGACATGTTGAAATGCGCTGAGGGCATTATTCTTACTGATAGGCGAATCACTACTCAACAATTGGCCTTACAGCTGTCAGTCAGCATTGGTAGTGCAAATGCAGTTATAAAAACTCTCGGATTTTCTAAGGTTTGCGCAAGATGGGTTCCTCGAAGCCTCACAAATGACCACCGATTGCAAAGGAAAGCAATTTCTTCTGAATTGTTGGAGCGTTTCAATGCTGATGGAGAGAACTTTTTGGCTAAGATCGTTACAGGTGACGAAACCTGGGCACATCATTTTGAACCTGAGACAAAAAGACAGTCAATGGATTAGCATCATCTGCAATCACCACGAAGAAAGAAATTCAAGACAATTCCTTCAGCTGGAAAGGTCATGATCACTGTCTTTTGGGACATTGAAGGTGTGATTCTTGTGGACGTTATGCCAAGAGGAGAGACAATCAATTCGCAAGCTTACATTAAGACATTGAAAAAACTCAATCAACGTTTTCGCAGAGTTCGGCAGCACAAGAATCCAGCAGACCTGCTTATCTTTCACGACAATGCGCGACCTCACACAAGTCTGGCAACACGGGAAGCAATTACCAAATTGGGTTGGACTGTACTACCCCATCCACCCTATAGTCCCGATTTGGCACCCTCTGATTTTCATCTATTTGGTCCACTTAAAGATGCACTCCGTGGGACAAGGTTTGAAGATGATGAAGGAGTGATTCATGCAGCGAAGAAATGGCTACATGATCAAGACAAAATCTGGTACGGGCTAGGAATACATGCACTTGTTTCGCGCTGGCATAAAGCCGTACAGGTTGATGGGATTATGTTGAATACCGATGTTTACATGACATATCCATGTATATTGTGTATAAATTTCATGCTTTTTGAATAAACAGCTCCTGAGAAAAACGATGTGGTGCATTACTTTCTGAACGCCCCTCGTAGATAGAATTTAACAGTTAGTTACCTCAATATGCTGACGAGTCTCACCAAGACTGCTGTAGGTAGTGCTGAAAGTTCCTGCTCCAGATTATATAAGTCTCCTAAATTATTACTAGAAATTCCGAGCAACGCCGGGTACTAACAGCTGGTTCTAACTACAAGTCAGCACTTCTGTCTATGTATTTCTTTAAACTTTATATTGTCTGACAAAAAATGCTCCATACGGAGCATACGCTATGTTGTATTATTCACCATTTCCTTATTATTTGTTACTCTTTTACTTTGTATCTCTGATGTTTCTTTATGCATTTGAGTATTGCACGGTCACACTTGTATCAGGCTGAGGTAGCTTTAACCACCGTTGCAAGAGAATACGATTACTTTAATGCAGACTTTCTACAAGAGGACACGCTTCTCTAGGGACATACGAAGCCGAAAGGGAACAGACGATGAAATAAGGGTATTGGAAATGTTCGGATAAACAAAACAATTATTTACAGTTACGTGAACACAAATGTTTTGTACTGGATAAAATACTCACGTTTATTTAACAGATCATAGAACGTACGGGGCCTGTCTTCCAAAGGTAGACCAGACAGCACAATTACTTATGCTTGTCGTGGTAGCCGGTCTTCTCCCATTCTGCAGACATGGCCAAACTATCTTAGTTGGGACTGTTCTACTTGGGTCTGCACGGGTGGGATTTAAGGCCGTGACGTATCGTCTGGTTGCGGACCATGTCCCTTCTTGTTACTTCAACCACCTTCCTAAGATACCTCATTTCTGAGGTTTGGATCTGGCTTTTGTGAGTTGTAGTCATTGCTCATGACTCGCATCCATATGTCAAGACTGGGACATAGGTGGAGCGGTATGCAGCCATCTTCGTTTTCTTACCAACCTCTCTCTTGCTGAGGAATCCTCGATTTATGGCCTGGAAAAGTGTCCCAGCTGCTGCTTTTCGAGTGGCCAACTCTTCTTTGATGCCTCCCTTTCGGTCTATAATAGCTCCGAGGTATTTAAAGTGGTCGACCTGCTCCAGGACCTGTTCTTTCAGCTTAATCTGATGTCTTCTTTCTTCTCGTGATATCACCATGGATTTTGTTTTTTAGAGCTGCTTATGACCATCCCTCTCTTTTCCAGCGCTTCCTTCCAGACTTGCAGGTTGGATTGGAGATGTGCCTCTGATTTAGCAATCAGGGCAACATCATCAGCAAATGCCAGCTCTGAAATATTGACCTGTCTCATCTTCCAGTACCCCACTGAATACTTTCTTGTTCTCTCCTTACATGCCTTGATGACATCGTCCATAAGGAGTATGAAGAGGTAAGGTGATAGGATATCTACCTTGTCTTAACACCAGTGGTGGTCCTGAACTCTTCTGATTATGGTTTACTGTCCTCACAT
>JAMPIV010012113.1:0-20890 GCA_024509875.1 Oreohelix idahoensis
AGAAAGTAAATCGGTGTGGAGCTTCGAAGAGTGATAAACATTCAGAGCTTCACCAGTGCATTGTGGCGATCACTCTATTTTGTAAAGGTTATCAAAGCGGAGCTGTTAGGATGACCCCATCTTCCAAGTCAATACTTGGCGGGAAATACGTACGTGTGTTTTGGGAAACCGGGAAGAGCCATTGTGGCAAGCAGTAACTACAAGAGGGCAAACCAAGAAGGAACGGAAGCCTGCGCCTAATTTGTTACCTATGGAACTTAAAGAAGCGCAACAAAAGGACCCTGACTTTGGCACCCTGCTTTAGAAACTGCCTATGGGCTAAGGAACCCAGACAGCACGGGGACATTTTTTCTGAGGATGGCGTACTTTATCGGAGAACGGGCAAGCCTGACCAAGGTTACAACCAGCTCCTAGTACCGAAACAGTACAGAAGCCAAATCCTAGAAATGGGGCACTCTCTTCCCTTTAGCGGACATATGGGACAGAACGCCACACACCAACGGATAACCACTCATTATTGGTGGCTAGGAGTAAATCCTGATATTCTCAGATATGTCAAATCCTATGCCCCGTGCCAAGGTGTGCCAACCAAAGCAAACGGTCACCCCCAGTCTCTTTTGGTGAAATGCCAATAGTGGGAACACCATTCGAACGGGTTGTGATCGACATTTTAGGACCCTTAGAAGGACTAACAGAAGGAACAGGTATATCCTGACCTTAGTCGATACATGCACTTTATGGGCAGAAGCTATCCCGCTAACATGCACAGATGCCAAGCATGTCACAGAAGAACTCGTGCAGATTATCACTCGGTTGGGATTCCCTCAACAAGTGTTGACGGATAACGGATCTCCATACCGAAACCTGTTGATGGATGAGATCGTAAAGATCTTCAGGACCCAACACATCAACACAAAGCCTTATACTCCGGCCGGAAATGGGCTCGTGGAACGTGTTAATGGAAACCTCAACATGATGTTAAGTAAACTGGCACAAGTGGAACTTGAAGATTGGGATCTTTGTATTCCTGCAGCTTTATTTGGCTACAGAGAATCTCCTCATACGTACACAGGATTTCCGCCAGCTACGCTTTTATTCGGCAGACCCATTAAGGACCCGCTTGAAGCCTTACATTGGATGCTGACAGACCAGAAAGCTGATGAGACAGTTGTCTCAGCAAGTAAATATGTGTCGGATTTAAAGGAAAGGCTGAAACTAGGATGGGACCGAGCAACGACCAACTTTAAGCGAGCACGCACAAAGCACGCTAACGGATACAGGAAAGTCGCGAAAGAGAGAGAACTGGAAGCAGGAGAGACAGTTTTGGTGTTACTCCCTACCGGAAACAACCAACTGAGGATCGGATGGTAGGGGCCGTTTACCGTCCTGAAAAAGATTTCTAAGGCTAACTACCAATTCTCTATTCAAGGAAAGGAACAGGTTTTCCACTTACATCTGTTAAAGAGATACTTGGAAAAACCAGTGCCAACCTCTGACCATCTCCTGACGATCGCCAACACTGACGAAGATAACGATAGTGGCAGGGAAATCCCACTGCACACACAAGAAATCTTTCACAAATGTCAGAAGCGGCGACGCTCTTTCAAGCGCGCATGGGAGACATTCAAGAGAAAGGAAAGTATGTATGTATGTATGTATGTATGTATGTATGTATGTATGTATGTATGTATGTGTGTATGTATGTATGTATGTATGTATGTATGTATGTGTGTATATATATATATATATATATATATATATATATATATATATATATATATATATATATATATATATATATATATATATATATATATATATACCCTTAAACTAGATCAGAGTATCCAGTCTGTTCATATAATATATATATATATATATATATATATATATATATATATATATATAATATATATATATATATATATATATATATATATATATATATATGTATGTATGTATGTACGTATGTATGTATGTATGACTAGATCAGAGTATCCAGTCTGTTCATACCTTAAATATAAATATATATAGACTAAATATATGTATCTGTATAATATATCTATATATATATACTTTTCTTCTAACGGGACTGATGTATCCAGTCTGCTAAAGGGAAGAATTTACTAAATCGAGGTGGACTCTTGGGGCTATCACTTTCTTCTAACGGGACTGTGGATCATACCAACGGGTCTATCACTCTTGTAGCATTTCTTGATTTTTTGTTTATGATTTTTTTTATATGCTTGATGTGATTTGATATGTTGTGAGAGAAGTTTAGTCTTGATAAATAAACTACTCATAAAATTTATTCCAGCGTGTCGGTCAGTTCGTTTTCCCAAACTCTTCATATAATCATTGTCATAGTTTTTCCCACGTCCGTACGTCTAACTGTCGTCTTATGTGTGTATGTATGGGAGTGGATATATACATATTTCATATATATGTGTGTAGACTGTCTGACTAAATCTAAATCTGTCGTAGAAGATAGGTGAAAGAGAGAAGATTTCTTTCTTTCAGAGACAGCCTCTATCACATTTCTACCATCTCACTCGTGGAAATCTATTGCTATTACTACTTCTCACTGTGACTATTACTTATTCTAATCTATTCAGAAGGTACCAACTCAAGTCTTAATTCCCCTATCAAAAATCTACAACAACAGATCAGATTGCATCGCCCCGTCAATCTAGCAATTCACCAGAGCTAGAAAGAGAAGGAGCAGACAAAGGATTCCAAAATTATAAGTGACAGATTAGGACAAAGGATTCCAAAATTATAAATGACAGATTAGAGTATTTTGTCAACTTTAAAACTTAAATAGTAAACCCGTATGCATAAATACAAAGACTGGAACCTTAAAGGACCAGGATGGAAGTATTTGGGCAACTTTAACACTTAAAAAAGTAAAACCGCATTTTATAAATACCAAGACTGGAGACCTAAGGAATCAGGCCACCCGTCATAAGAGGAATACAACATTCCCAGACCAAGTGATTCAAAAGCATTTAACCTAAGTTGCTAGTGCCCATTCTAAACTGTGACAGGACATTGTGTTCCCAAAAGTTGCTTTCCCAAAAGTTGCTTTTGGTTAGTGGAACGAAGCTATCAGTCTGTTCATAGAACAAAGCTATAATACTGTGAAGTGTCATCATTACTGAAGAACTGTTGAAACCACGCCTGCAGTAGTCATCGATGCTAAGCTAAGTGCTTAACAAAAGACAACGACAAAGAACATTAACATTCCTCTATCCATTCTCTATGAAGATAACACTTTCATAAAAAATGCACCATCATTTTAACCTGTGAAAACTTATTGATTATCAAATTTGTTACATGTTATTTTAAAACACAACAACCATAATTGAATCGTTTATTATATGTATGAAAGCAAGCGTATGTGCAAGACTCTTTAATATATATTTACACTTAGACATATATTTACATATATAGAGCTAATTCTTATAAAAGAATTTCGCTAGATTTACACTAGCTGGGGGCTTGAACGGGCTAAAACCTTTGCTTAATTCTTCATAAATGGTGGTGAACCTATATAAGTTAACAATTGCCCTGCCATTACATCATTGTTCTTGACTTCGGGAATATCTTATGAACACTCCCTTGGGATAGAAGCGACATTACTCCTCTGTCTACAACACTGCCAAGAGTAATCTTGTGTGAAGATAGACACCTTTGACGACCTATTTTACAAACTCTTGAGTTTTGGCCACTGTTGGACCACTACTGCAGAGCTAAGGGGAGGCAATCCGTCACAGGCTACCACGACACAAATGGGAAACCAAAAGCCAGGGATCAATATCTCCAGGACGACCAAGAATTCGCTAGGAGAACAACATTAGACAATCCTTGATGGACCGAGGACTGGACTGAAACCAGGCCAAAATATGTACAGCTTACAGGATACCATGGCGCTCTCTCTGGCTAATCTCTACACACCAAGGTAGAAGATGTTTGTTTGGTTTGGTTTGGTTTGTTTTAAGGACCATTTACATTGTACACGGAAAACTCCATCAGTGGTCCGATCTCCTCCTTTAGCTCACAAGGAGAATCTCGGCACAGTGCACGAACTCCAAAGCATCGGCGAGCGTATCAATGTGTGAATACATGAATCACACATTCTATAAATATTTTTGTATCGGGTAGGTTTTCTTTATTGTGTAAACTCTGGCATGGTAGCGGCCGTATGGCCTACTCTTTATGATTTACAGCTGCCGAATAATTTTTAACGTGCCAAACTTGTACACGGGACCTACAATTTTTTCGCCCTGATCCAAAAAGGCTAGCCATCCTATCTCACTACTCAGAGAATCAGGGGGGAGTAAGACATTATTAGTTCTGAAAAAATTCCATCAAGAATATTCCATGTACTGGGAACCGACCCAGGTGTCTTTGGAAGTAGATGTGGACGCCATGCCTCTTAACCACTCCGGTCCCCGGGATAGAAGAGAAAAGACCATGTAAGAAAATGTCTTGAAAGGATGGTCGAATGCGCTATTTGGCGCCGATGAAACATGTTGGTGTGCACATCTGCGACTACATCAAACACTGGTGGTCAAATCGTTATCATTGAAAGTGGCAAAGGAAATAAGTATTCACTTCTTTAGCTTGCGCATCAAACTCCCTATTATTTAAAGAATTTTTATTCTAAACATGGTAAACACAACTTTTTAAACAACTTAACAAATGTACAAATCAAAATAAGAGATTCTTTTGTGTCTTAAATAAATATGTGTACTGAATTGATAAAGAATAAATAAAAAATCAAAATCTGTTAATTAGTTTGATATTTTAATAATAATTAAATTGTTTCCCTTTGGAAGTAAATTGGATGCCTTCCCCTAACTTCTTTATATGTACTGATTAAAGTATCACATGGTTAAGTTTTTTGTGTTTATTTTTTCACTTATTTCCGAGATTGGACATCACGTCAAAACCAAACAAGACATGTGATCTCTCGGTTATAAGTCGGGGTATATTGTGTACATTTTTATAACATTTTGACCGCTGTACTGTTACTCTGTCCTTTTTTTTTAAATTTATTTGTGAGGGGGGGGGGGGGGGGGGGCACTTTTATTAACCATGAAAAAGTTTATTTCTGTGAAGGACTGATAGCTGGATGTTTGACCGTCACGTCATCAGCGTATTCAAGTGTTGCTGCTTGTTTGTTTATACTTATTTATTATTTCTAAGTGTAATGATTTTTACCTCTATATCTATTATTGCGAGTGTACCGACGTGTCGTTGTTATAAGTACTACTAGCTGAAATGAAAATCCATGTGTGTTTTTCGTTTCCTCTCGTGTCTACCGATAGTGTCTTCTTCTTCTTTGATCCATAACCGCCAACCGTCAAAGCAGTCAGCGGCCATCACGCGTGGTGGCGTCTTGTAGGGCAGCAATAAATTGATTCCACTTAGCTCGGTCGGCGGCCATCCTTCGTACAGTGCCCCAACTGTGGTTCATTCTTTGCATCTCAGCTTCCACAGTTCTCCGCCAAGTTGGTTTTGGTCGGCCTCTCTTTCGCTTTCCCTCGGGGGTCCATAGCATAGCTGTTCTTGTGATGGTATCAGGGTCCCTTCTGAGGACATGGCCAACCCAACTCCAGCGTCTGCCAGCTATGATGGTTTGCATGTCCTCCTGGTTACTCCGAATAAGTAGTTCTTGGTTGCTGATGGTGTTTGGCCAAAAGATTCGCAGAATTTTCCTTAGGCAGATTGTGTGGAAGGAGGACAGTTTCGACATTTCCTTCTCTGTTACTCTCCAACATTCCGCACCATAGAGAAGCACAGAAAGTACACAGCTCTCATACAGTCTTAATTTGGTGTTTGTGCTGTATTGGGAAGACTTCCAAATGTTGTTGAGAACAGCAAAGGCTGTTCTCGCTTTATTCATTCTGTTGTTAATGTCCTTGCTTGTTCCGCCGTCAGGTGTTACTATGCTTCCTAGGTAAGTAAATGTGTCTGTCTGTTCTAACTTCTGATTCCTTACTGTTACTGGCTCAGGATTGCCCACATTTAGTGCCATGACCTCTGTCTTCTTCAAATTGATGTTCAGGCCAACCTGCTGGCCATACTTATTCAGTCTATCGGTTTTGTCTTGAATGTGTTGGTATGAATGCGCGAGTAGTGCAATGTCATCTGCATATTCCAAATCTTCCAGTGTAGAAAACGTTGTCCATCTAATTCCTCTTGGACTGCCCTCTGTTGTCTGGCGCATCATCCAATCTATGACTGTCAAAAATAATATTGTTGAGAAGGGGCATCCCTGTCGTACTCCTGTTTTCACTTCGAAGGTTACATTACTCGATAAAACACTGCACGTAAAGTTAGAATAGAGGCTTTTTATTATTGAAACAATGCGGCTGGGAATTCCATAAGCCCTCAGAATTTTCCATAGGCTGTCCCTGTGTATGCTGTCGAAAGCCTTTTCAAAATCAACAAAGTTAATGTACAGCTGTCTCTGCCATTCTGAGCACTGCTCTATAATGTTCCTGAGGATAAATATATGATCTGCACATCTTCTGCTCTTTCTGAAGCCCGCTTGTTCTTTCCTCAGTTTATGGTCAACTGCTTTTGAAATTCTCTGGATGATTATCCTGCCTAGTATTTTGCTGGGAATTGAGAGGAGGGTAATTCCTCTCCAGTTGTTGCAGTCTGCAAGGTCGCCCTTCTTGGGCAATTTGACAATTATTCCTTTACTCCACTCTGTTGGTGTTGTCTCAGTTTCCCAGACTTGTGCAAATAGTGGTTCTAATAGTTCTGCTGCTAGTTCAGGGTCTGTCTTGAATAGCTCAGCATTCAGATTGTCGTGACCAGGCGCTTTTCCATTTTTTAGCCCTTTGATAGCTGTGATAATTTCTTCTTTTCGTGGAATGTTTGTATTTACGTCTAAGTCACTTTCAGCCTCAGGAACATTCAGCTGAGTCTCTGGTGGTTCCTTATTCAGTGTTTCTCTGAAGTGCTCTGCCCATCTTGTTTCCTGCCCCTTTTCTGTGGTGATGAGATTTCCTTGCTTGTCTCTTACTAACGTTATGTTGTTTGCACCTGGTTTTCCACTGATAGCTTTAGTTATTTTATAAACTGTGCTTTGTTCATTTCTCAGTGCTGCCTCTTCTGCCTGTCTTGCAAGGTCATCCAGAAATGTCCTTTTGTCAGTACCGATAGTGTGGTCTTCCTTAACTCCAGCTGTTTTATGACTTAATTAATGACGATTTGACGTATGGTGTCTAAAATAACAATAAGTAGTTCTTCTATTGGATTGTTTATTGTTTGACTGTGTTGATATATTTCATATGTCAGTGATAAACTCTCTCTCTCTCTCTCTCTCTCTCTCTCTCTCTCTCTCTCTTGTTCTACGGTTTTGGTTCGTTGTTGGTTGACTGCTTTATTTTTCTACCCGCAGTTATATAACTGTAATCTCTGTAGTCAGTTGTTGGAGTTGGGGTTTGATGTGTAGTTTCTGCTTACTTGACAGCGTATTTGTTGTCAATTTATTTATTGTATTAGTTAAAGGTATGAACAATCATTCTTATATCACTATGACACATATAAATAATTTCACCAAACTTATCTGAAAGCGTTGCAATTCTCCTCCAGTCAGACCATCAGTAATTCTGTGAGTATTACTAATCTTTTCCAGTTAGATCGTCTGTAGCTCTGTCAACACTACACATCTGTCCCAGTTAGCTCAGCTCAACTGTAGTTATGTCAACATTACAAATCTGTCCCAGTTAGCTCAGCTCATCTGTAGTTCCGTTAAGATTGTGAGGATTCAGTTGTGCACTTTTATAACTTTCTTCCTCTCCGGCAGTATCACTTCTTTTCTTCATTTTCATCACCGATCGTCCTATGCTTTGACATATTTTATGCACCTACATTCTGATGTAGCCGCTCCCAGACTTGTGTACGTTTCGCAATGTGAATCGTTGTAAGCTAATTAGGCAGATCAGCAAATAATTTATCACCCAAGTCGTCTAGCCACCTTTAATGAAGTCGATAATTATTGACACAAGATGGTAGTGCACGATCGATGATGAGAAAGCCGTATTGTCTGTCTGAGAAATCCGTCTGAGGGATTTACGCAAACACAGGGGATAAGACGTAATCGTTTTCGCAGGATCATCTTTGTATCAATATTACCGATAATGTGTCTTTGGAGACAATATTGTGGGAAAGCATCTAGAAATAAGTTCACATATTTTTTTTAGTGAGTTTGCATAAAGATGCAATCGGAAGTATTACCGCATTATTAAAAAGTGGTCACGCTTTGGAATTTTAAGATTTGATATTTTAAAACACGGGTAGGGGGAGGGGGATATTAGTTCTAAAGAGTTTTCTATTGGCTTAATGTGAGAGCTGGAATAGACTTTGACTTTCATTGGCAAATTCGTCGGAAGTACAATCTGGGATTTGAACTGAGAAATGGAAATGTAATTTAACGAAATCGAAGTCACAAATCAGACTGCATCGCCACGTCAAGCTAGCAATTCACTAGAGCCAGAGAGAACGATCGGACAAAGGTTTCCAAAATTAAAATTATAAGTGACAGATCGAAGTATTTGGGCAACTTTGAAACCCGCAGTTGTAAATTCGAAACTGGAAACTTTCAGGACCAGGACAGAGTATTTGGGCAACTTTAAAAACTTAGAAGTAAACCCGCATTTTTAAATACAAAGACTGGAGACCTAAAGAATCATATCACCCGTCATAAGAGAAAAATTAAAATTTTCCAGACCAAGTGATTCGAAAGCATCAACGTCTTCTTTTTTTTTATCCTTAGCCGCCGTCTTGTAGGGCAAAAACATATTGATTCCACTTTGCTCGGTCGGCGGCTATCTTTTGCACAGTGCCCCAACTCTGGTTCATTGCCTGCATCTCAGCGTCCACAGTTCTCCGCCAAGTTGTTTTTGGTCGGCCTCTCTTTCGTTTTCCTTCAGGGGTCCATAGCATAGCCGTTCTTGTGATGGCATCGGGGTCTCTTCTGAGGATATGGCCAACCCAGCTCCAGCGTCAGCCAGCTATGATGGTGTGCATGTACTCTTTCTTGCTCCGAGTGAGCAGATCTTGGTTGGTGATGGTATTCGGCCAAAAGATTCGGTGAATTTTTTTAGGCATGTTGTGTGAAAAGAGGACAATTTCGACATTTCCTTCTCTGCAACTCTCCAGCATTCTGCACCATAGAGAAGCAAAGAAAGCACACAGCTCTGATATAAACTTAATGTTGTGCTTGTGCTGTACTTAGAAAACTTCCAGATGTTGTTTTGACTAAAAAAGGCTGTTCTTGCTTTGTTGATTCGCTTGTTGATGTCTTTGCTTGCTCCGCCGTCTGGGGTTACTATTGTGATCAGGTGCATAATGGGAAGAGGTCACTTGGCACCATTATAACTACTATGTGACCGTTCGTCACGTCATCATTATAACTAGTATGTGACCGGGGATTAGAGTGGTGCTCTAATTAAAAATAATCGTCATTTTTCTTCCCTTATATAGCCTACTCCAAGTTTGATCTTGACAGGCTTAAAGTCCGCCAGAGGTTGTTCTTTCTTGGTTTATGTCGAATTGTTTTCAGGTTCGTTCGTTCCTCTCATAAGATGTTACCATAGAAGATAATAGTGGGGTAGATATAATAGCGTTGTACAGTACATCTACTTGATCATCTGACAAGTAATCCATCAACAGTCTTGACAGTTAAAACGAATTTTTATTTGAACAGAACTGTTAGAACATCAACAGGCAATATATCAGTAATGGTGCATGTAATCACAATAATGCATCTTCTTTAACAATGTGTACAGTGTATCTTCCTTCCTTCACTTCTATCCATTGTGGCTTATAAAATTCTTCCGCAACATCAAAATTCTTCAAGTTCTTAGTGATATTTTTTCAATAGTTGAATATTTAATTCGAAGGTTGCCCTACAGTATTTATTTCCTCCTTTATCAGTTTCATTTATTTTCAAGCATTATTACGAAAAAACTGGGCTGAAATAAAAAAACAACAATGTTCGATGGTTCTTACCTACGTAGGTGAAACACTATGATAACATCTGCATGTGCAGATTTTACACAAGCAAAGACTTCTCTTCCTGCGACTGCAGGGATATCGAAGAGTATGGACGTACAATACATTTCTTGTTGAATATCTTAACGTGGGAGCAAGACGGTAACATACACGTCTTAATGCAATGCTCAGCTTCGTACAACTCACTTTCCGAATATTATCTTTCAGCCGGCATGGTGGTGCGCGCTTGCTGGCTACTTTTCATTGGTTTAAGTTTTATTCTAATCATTTATTTACTGGTCATACCATCATATTGTCTTACCGGGAGTGAGGCCATTCCTATCTACGTCACTAATCTTTACGGTAACTCCCGCCGATTTCTAGCGTGGGTTCTGTCAAAACTGATATAGTTAATTCTACCTTACTTGACCCTGCACTTAGTGTGTCTCGGGTTTTTTTTTCATATTTGTTAAAAAAAATTGCTTGCTTTTTTTTATAATAGTGAATGATAGTTTCTATTATTTTATTATAGAAACTAGAACGAATAATTGCTATGGTAGTAGGTCATACGGCCACATTGTGCATCCTAGGTATGTGAAGGTGTCTGTCTGTTCCAGTTGCAGAATGCTTACTGATATGGGTTCAGGCTTGCTCACATTGAGCGTCATTACTGTTGATGTAATCTTTGATGGAGTTTCAAACGTCGATTTATTGGTTGTATTTTTTTCACTCTGGTCAAAGTTTGGTAACTATGTCTTAACTTTGCTGTGTCAGGTTGATTAGGGGTTATCTCCCTTTTTGGTTCATTCATTGGGTTTGACCTTTAGGGTCAAAGGTAAACAGTTCTGGGCTATGTGCCATGCGCAGTTGTTGAGCGCAAAATCAGACTTCCGTAAGGTAGAGATGCGAACTGGCTTCTGTGGGACGTGAATGTCCGTTGTATTTTGGGGAAGGAAAATCTTCGAAGTGACTGCGTTGTCAGTTCTCCCCAGTGATTTACTGTACGTCAGGAATGACGATAGTGTTGTTTCTTGTGTTCTGAAGATTCTGTTTAAGGTAACACAGACTTTATCATTATTACGCATTCGGTTGCAGAACTTGTTAAAGTATTACCTAGCCGTGAGAACAGCTCACAGTTCCTGTAATGCAGAACCTATATTTTGTGCTCGAGGTAGCCATTTAAGACTATTCGTCTTCATTCGATCAGAAGTCCAGTGACGAAGTTATATATAGTGGAAACCGCAGGTTGGCGGTATACTTATACAAACATTATAGCAGGAATTATGCAACCTGCTTAATGAAGAATACACAGCTGACGTCATATCGAGGCTCTGTGTAATGGCCACTATTCTACCGCATGAAAAGAGATAACTGGCGTGTTATGCCAAGTTGAACGACGGCCCTGGTAATAGGATTACATGAGTAAACGGCTCGTCTTTTGTATGACGGGGTTATTAAGGTATCTGAAGCGTTCAGTCAGGGATACCGAAGCGCATTATGAACTGTACATTAAAGAACATACCACTATTGACCATGCCCACATATTTGAATGTTCACCAGCCTTAGAATGCCTGATATGTACCAAGCGATTTCAATTAACACGATGTATATGATCCGGTTTACATTGACTGTTCCTGTGTGATTCTACTGTTAGTCCTGTGAATAAATGTATGAACTGTCACCAGTAGTTTCATCCATCATTGGCTTCAGTACGAGTGTGACTGGGTGTATTGTGTAACTATATATATGAGCCTAAACGTATTCGCGTCTGCACACCCATGTCTCACATCATCATCATCATCGTACAAGGACCATGTATGCTGTCAGCGTGAGTGACCTAGATCTTCACCGCACCATTACACTGTTCAGGTGACATCAACACGTATACGTGGCCAACTACAAATCAACATTTGCATCACGCATAAAAAAACCAACTAACATTTCTGGTAGGCCAGTTCCGTGGGCTTTTCGGCTTTAAGTTTGGTTACGGCTACAGATTGGAACGATCAAGGTTGACAGCTAATAAATAATACACATCCGTAGTACTCTACATTTCCAAGTTTTGGCTACACAGGACAGTAGAAATAGGTCATCGACTGTTGACCCACATAAACAGCGTTAGCACCTATGTGATAATGCTACATGAACCACAGTTGGTACAAGTACTGGAGTTAGCATCTAGGCAATATTGCTACGTGGACCACAGCTGCATACAAGTTGATTCCTTTTTGTAAACAGTACCGCTGGTTATTTACACGTTACAGTCAACAGAACAAATATACGACTATCTTTGGAAAACACATATTTTGAACGCCACCATGTAGCTCACTTTAACTTATATATTATTGTACGGCCGGACTTGCTAACCAAGAATATGTTATGTGTTACGCCTTTAGTCTGTTAATAAAATAGTTATGGCCAAAATACAATAGTGGGGGTGCCTGACAGCATGGAATCATTTCTGCTCATAAAATTTTTTTATAACGTGTTTGAAAAACATTACGTTACGGAAATAGCCTACCATGTTAACTCCTATTTGATTGGCGGGAATGAGATGTAAGACTAAACACGATTAGTTGGACTGCAAATACTAGTTTAGTTGTTAGGGGAAACGTGAGAAGGGTAATATTTTTTGAAAAGTAGGTAAACATGGCATGATTGGTTAGAGCTGCCAATATACTCAATTCAGGGCGTCTGTTCCGGGCCACATCTTGTAATAAACCTACTAAGAAACAGTGCGTTGAGCACCAGTGCATATTTTTTCTAAATAAAAGCCTGGGACAGAGGCAGATCGGAAGTTGTGCCTATTCATTGCCAGTCAACGAAACTGTTTATTTTTCCATGAATTGTGGTAAGCTTGAAATATTTGATATCTTTTTAATGAAAATTGAATGTAAATTGATAATTTATGTCTGTATATATGTGTGGTTCAGTAGCGAACATGAGGTAAAGCCTCTATAGTGCTCCAGCCTGAACAGAAGGTGTCGGAGGAAAGTAAAACTACATGGAATTGCCAAGCAGTACACTGACACCTATATTATTGACTAGAAAGAAATAATGCTGGAATTGCAGAGGCGTAGTAATCATTAGGGAGGAATATACTGGTGTAAATTATTTCAGATGAAGCTGACAGTTGGCCTACCGCTCTGAACTCAGTGTTTGTTATGTATTGTGCTCAGTGTAGAAATAGAGTATAAAGTTAATTGAGCAACACTTGGTCAGAGCTTTGATGAATCATTTCCTGCCGCCATCACGAAAGATACGTCTATGTGGCCAGCGGAGCTCAACATTATGTACCCCCATCTTAAACTGACATTGTATAAAATTAAGAGGGGAAATTAATTGTTTTAATGAACGGAGCTGAGAACATCTCCAATACTAGTTCCAACAGAAACAAACACTTGAAGTCATGATGACACATAACAACATAGCTTGAAAAACAAAACCAGTATTACCTCATATTACTACTACACAACTGACACACATAGGATAATATTAATAAAATATGTCACTACAAGATTCATATTGATAAATTCTGTACATATAACTTGTAATTAAAATTGATTGTGATTCCTGGTCCACTTTGTGTTTGAATCAGGGCACATATATATTAGTGACAGTACTTAATACATATTTATATTTGAAAATTTACCAGTGCCTCATTTAAGAATAGTCTTATAGAGTGTTAAATGTGTGTGAGTGTCACAGTGTTGTCACGTGTGGTGGAATAAATTAAATTGTTTATCTGTCTGTTGTTGTTGTGATTTACACTTCATCATTTGCATAACCCTAGACATTCAACGTAGCCATCACAATATTCCAGAATAATTCTGACTGAGATATAAATGTGGTAGCAAGTAAGGTCACCTGTAATACATCACACTTATTAGATACAGATACCTTCACAGCTGATCTCAGTCAGCACACTAAGTCCATTATAAATATTTATATCATCCCACTTTACCACAGTTGAAAAGGTTCGTAGACGGTACTGTTTACAATCACACTTGACCTCGAACTACGGGATTTGAGCGCTCGGACGTTGAAGAGTCTGTTGACTGTAACGTGTAAATAACCAGCGGTACTGTTTACAAAAAGGAATCAACTTGTATGCAGCTGTGGTCCACGTAGCAATATTGCCTAGATGCTAACTCCAATACTTGTACCAACTGTGGTTCATGTAGCATTATCACATAGATGCTAACGCTGTTTATGTGGGTCAACAGTCGATGACCTATTTCTACTGTCCTGTGTAGCCAAAACTTGGAAATGTAGAGTACTACGGATGTGTATTATTTATTAGCTGTCAACCTTGATCGTTCCAATCTGTAGCCGTAACCAAACTTAAAGCCGAAAAGCCCACGGAACTGGCCTACCAGAAATGTTAGTTGGTTTTTTTATGCGTGATGCAAATGTTGATTTGTAGTTGGCCACGTATACGTGTTGATGTCACCTGAACAGTGTAATGGTGAGGTGAAGATCTAGGTCACTCACGCTGACAGCATACATGGTCCTTGTTCGATGATGATGATGATGTGAGACATGGGTGTGCAGACGCGAATACGTTTAGGCTCATATATATAGTTACACAATACACCCAGTCACACTCGTACTGAAGCCAATGATGGATGAAACTACTGGTGACAGTTCATACATTTATTCACAGGACTAACAGTAGAATCACACAGGAACAGTCAATGTAAACCGGATCATATACATCGTGTTAATTGAAATCGCTTGGTACATATCAGGCATTCTAAGGCTGGTGAACATTCAAATATGTGGGCATGGTCAATAGTGGTATGTTCTTTAATGTACAGTTCATAATGCCGCTTCGGTATCCCTGACTGAACGCTTCAGATACCTTAATAACTCCGTCATACAAAAGACGAGCCGTTAACTCATGTAATCCTATTACTAGGGCCGTCGTTCAACTTGGCATAACACGCCAGTTATCTCTTTTCATGCGGTAGAATAGTGGCCATTACACAGAGCCTCGATATGACGTCAGCTGTGTATTCTTCATTAAGCAGGTTGCATAATTCCTGCTATAATGTTTGTATAAGTATACCGCCAACCTGCGGTTTCCACTATATATAACTTCGTCACTGGACTTCTGATCGAATGAAGACGAAAAGTCTTAAATGGCTACCTCGAGCACAAAATGTAGGTTCTGCATTACAGGAACTGTGAGCTGTTCTCACGGCTAGGTAATACTTTAACAAGTTCTGCAACCGAATGCGTAATAATGATAAAGTCTGTGTTACCTTAAACAGAATCTTCAGAACACAAGAAACAACACTATCGTCATTCCTGACGTACAGTAAATCACTGGGGAGAACTGACAACGCAGTCACTTCGAAGATTTTCCTTCCCCAAAATACAACGGACATTCACGTCCCACAGAAGCCAGTTCGCATCTCTACCTTACGGAAGTCTGATTTTGCGCTCAACAACTGCGCATGGCACATAGCCCAGAACTGTTTACCTTTGACCCTAAAGGTCAAACCCAATGAATGAACCAAAAAGGGAGATAACCCCTAATCAACCTGACACAGCAAAGTTAAGACATAGTTACCAAACTTTGACCAGAGTGAAAAAAATACAACCAATAAATCGACGTTTGAAACTCCATCAAAGATTACATCAACAGTAATGACGCTCAATGTGAGCAAGCCTGAACCCATATCAGTAAGCATTCTGCAACTGGAACAGACAGACACCTTCACATACCTAGGATGCACAATGTGGCCGTATGACCTACTACCATAGCAATTATTCGTTCTAGTTTCTATAATAAAATAATAGAAACTATCATTCACTATTATAAAAAAAAGCAAGCAATTTTTTTACAAATATGATAAAAAACCCCGAGACACACTAAGTGCAGGGTCAAGTAAGGTAGAATTAACTATATCAGTTTTGACAGAACCCACGCTAGAAATCGGCGGGAGTTACCGTAAAGATTAGTGACGTAGATAGGAATGGCCTCACTCCCGGTAAGACAATATGATGGTATGACCAGTAAATAAATGATTAGAATAAAACTTAAACCAATGAAAAGTAGCCAGCAAGCGCGCACCACCATGCCGGCTGAAAGATAATATTCGGAAAGTGAGTTGTACGAAGCTGAGCATTGCATTAAGACGTGTATGTTACCGTCTTGCTCCCACGTTAAGATATTCAACAAGAAATGTATTGTACGTCCATACTCTTCGATATCCCTGCAGTCGCAGGAAGAGAAGTCTTTGCTTGTGTAAAATCTGCACATGCAGATGTTATCTTAGTGTTTCACCTACGTAGGTAAGAACCATCGAACATTGTTGTTTTTTATTTCAGCCCAGTTTTTTCGTAATAATGCTTGAAAATAAATGAAACTGATAAAGGAGGAAATAAATACTGTAGGGCAACCTTCGAATTAAATATTCAACTATTGAAAAAATATCACTAAGAACTTGAAGAATTTTGATGTTGCGGAAGAATTTTATAAGCCACAATGGATAGAAGTGAAGGAAGGAAGATACACTGTACACATTGTTAAAGAAGATGCATTATTGTGATTACATGCACCATTACTGATATATTGCCTGTTGATGTTCTAACAGTTCTGTTCAAATAAAAATTCGTTTTAACTGTCAAGACTGTTGATGGATTACTTGTCAGATGATCAAGTAGATGTACTGTACAACGCTATTATATCTACCCCACTATTATCTTCTATGGTAACATCTTATGAGAGGAACGAACGAACCTGAAAACAATTCGACATAAACCAAGAAAGAACAACCTCTGGCGGACTTTAAGCCTGTCAACATCAAACTTGGAGTAGGCTATATAAGGGAAGAAAAATGACGATTATTTTTAATTAGAGCACCACTCTAATCCCCGGTCACATACTAGTTATAATGATGACGTGACGAACGGTCACATAGTAGTTATAATGGTGCCAAGTGACCTCTTCCCATTATGCACCTGATCACAATAGTAACCCCAGACGGCGGAGCAAGCAAAGACATCAACAAGAGAATCAACAAAGCAAGAACAGCCTTTTTTAGTCAAAACAACATCTGGAAGTTTTCTAAGTACAGCACAAGCACAACATTAAGTTTATATCAGAGCTGTGTGCTTTCTTTGCTTCTCTATGGTGCAGAATGCTGGAGAGTTGCAGAGAAGGAAATGTCGAAATTGTCCTCTTTTCACACAACATGCCTAAAAAAATTCACCGAATCTTTTGGCCGAATACCATCACCAACCAAGATCTGCTCACTCGGAGCAAGAAAGAGTACATGCACACCATCATAGCTGGCTGACGCTGGAGCTGGGTTGGCCATATCCTCAGAAGAGACCCCGATGCCATCACAAGAACGGCTATGCTATGGACCCCTGAAGGAAAACGAAAGAGAGGCCGACCAAAAACAACTTGGCGGAGAACTGTGGACGCTGAGATGCAGGCAATGAACCAGAGTTGGGGCACTGTGCAAAAGATAGCCGCCGACCGAGCAAAGTGGAATCAATATGTTTTTGCCCTACAAGACGGCGGCTAAGGATAAAAAAAAAAGAAGACGTTGATGCTTTCGAATCACTTGGTCTGGAAAATTTTAATTTTTCTCTTATGACGGGTGATATGATTCTTTAGGTCTCCAGTCTTTGTATTTAAAAATGCGGGTTTACTTCTAAGTTTTTAAAGTTGCCCAAATACTCTGTCCTGGTCCTGAAAGTTTCCAGTTTCGAATTTACAACTGCGGGTTTCAAAGTTGCCCAAATACTTCGATCTGTCACTTATAATTTTAATTTTGGAAACCTTTGTCCGATCGTTCTCTCTGGCTCTAGTGAATTGCTAGCTTGACGTGGCGATGCAGTCTGATTTGTGACTTCGATTTCGTTAAATTACATTTCCATTTCTCAGTTCAAATCCCAGATTGTCTATCCGACGAATTTGCCAATGAAAGTCAAAGTCTATTCCAGCTCTCACATTAAGCCAATAGAAAACTCTTTAGAACTAATATCCCCCTCCCCCTACCCGTGTTTTAAAATATCAAATCTTAAAATTCCAAAGCGTGACCACTTTTTAATAATGCGGTAATACTTCCGATTGCATCTTTATGCAAACTCACTAAAAAAAAATATGTGAACTTATTTCTAGATGCTTTCCCACAATATTGTCTCCAAAGACACATTATCGGTAATATTGATACAAAGATGATCCTGCGAAAACGATTACGTCTTATCCCCTGTGTTTGCGTAAATCCCTCAGACGGATTTCTCAGACAGACAATACGGCTTTCTCATCATCGATCGTGCACTACCATCTTGTGTCAATAATTATCGACTTCATTAAAGGTGGCTAGACGACTTGGGTGATAAATTATTTGCTGATCTGCCTAATTAGCTTACAACGATTCACATTGCGAAACGTACACAAGTCTGGGAGCGGCTACATCAGAATGTAGGTGCATAAAATATGTCAAAGCATAGGACGATCGGTGATGAAAATGAAGAGAAAAGAAGTGATACTGCCGGAGAGGAAGAAAGTTATAAAAGTGCACAACTGAATCCTCACAATCTTAACGGAACTACAGATGAGCTGAGCTAACTGGGACAGATTTGTAATGTTGACATAACTACAGTTGAGCTGAGCTAACTGGGACAGATGTGTAGTGTTGACAGAGCTACAGACGATCTAACTGGAAAAGATTAGTAATACTCACAGAATTACTGATGGTCTGACTGGAGGAGAATTGCAACGCTTTCAGATAAGTTTGGTGAAATTATTTATATGTGTCATAGTGATATAAGAATGATTGTTCATACCTTTAACTAATACAATAAATAAATTGACAACAAATACGCTGTCAAGTAAGCAGAAACTACACATCAAACCCCAACTCCAACAACTGACTACAGAGATTACAGTTATATAACTGCGGGTAGAAAAATAAAGCAATCAACCAACAACGAACCAAAACCGTAGAACAAGAGAGAGAGAGAGAGAGAGAGAGAGAGAGAGAGAGAGAGAGAGAGAGAGAGAGAGAGAGAGAGAGAGTTTATCACTGACATATGAAATATATCAACACAGTCAAACAATAAACAATCCAATAGAAGAACTACTTATTGTTATTTTAGACACCATACGTCAAATCGTCATTAATTAAGTCATAAAACAGCTGGAGTTAAGGAAGACCACACTATCGGTACTGACAAAAGGACATTTCTGGATGACCTTGCAAGACAGGCAGAAGAGGCAGCACTGAGAAATGAACAAAGCACAGTTTATAAAATAACTAAAGCTATCAGTGGAAAACCAGGTGCAAACAACATAACGTTAGTAAGAGACAAGCAAGGAAATCTCATCACCACAGAAAAGGGGCAGGAAACAAGATGGGCAGAGCACTTCAGAGAAACACTGAATAAGGAACCACCAGAGACTCAGCTGAATGTTCCTGAGGCTGAAAGTGACTTAGACGTAAATACAAACATTCCACGAAAAGAAGAAATTATCACAGCTATCAAAGGGCTAAAAAATGGAAAAGCGCCTGGTCACGACAATCTGAATGCTGAGCTATTCAAGACAGACCCTGAACTAGCAGCAGAGCTATTAGAACCACTATTTGCACAAGTCTGGGAAACTGAGACAACACCAACAGAGTGGAGTAAAGGAATAATTGTCAAATTGCCCAAGAAGGGCGACCTTGCAGACTGCAACAACTGGAGAGGAATTACCCTCCTCTCAATTCCCAGCAAAATACTAGGCAGGATAATCATCCAGAGAATTTCAAAAGCAGTTGACCATAAACTGAGGAAAGAACAAGCGGGCTTCAGAAAGAGCAGAAGATGTGCAGATCATATATTTATCCTTAGGAACATTATAGAGCAGTGCTCAGAATGGCAGAGACAGCTGTACATTAACTTTGTTGATTTTGAAAAGGCTTTCGACAGCATACACAGGGACAGCCTATGGAAAATTCTGAGGGCTTATGGAATTCCCAGCCGCATTGTTTCAATAATAAAAAGCCTCTATTCTAACTTTACGTGCAGTGTTTTATCGAGTAATGTAACCTTCGAAGTGAAAAGAGGAGTACGACAGGGATGCCCCTTCTCAACAATATTATTTTTGACAGTCATAGATTGGATGATGCGCCAGACAACAGAGGGCAGTCCAAGAGGAATTAGATGGACAACGTTTTCTACACTGGAAGATTTGGAATATGCAGATGACATTGCACTACTCGCGCATTCATACCAACACATTCAAGACAAAACCGATAGACTGAATAAGTATGGCCAGCAGGCACTAAATTTGGCAATCCTGAACAATAAGGAAAATCAATTTGAAGAAGCATTTACTTACCTAGGAAGCATAGAAGTTAACACGAAAACCTGAACGGGCGGAACAAGCAATGACATTAACAACAGAATGCATAAATCAAGAACATCCTTTATGCAGTTCTCAACCAACACACATTTAGGAAGTCTTCTATCCCAATACAGCAAATAAACACCAAATTAAGACTGTATGAGAGCTGTGTACTTTCCTGTGCTTCTCTAATGGTGCGGAATGTATTTGTAGAGAACAGAGAAGGAAATTTCGAAACTGTACCTCCTTCCACACAATCTAGGCCTAAGGAAAATTCTGCAATCATTTGGCCAAACAAACCATCAGCAACCCAGAACTACTTATTATTCGTTCATAACGGAGAACCCAGGAGGACATGCACAATTCCCCTCAAGGAATAGCTGGCAGGACGCCTGTGGAGTTGTTTGGGTCTAGAGATGCAAAAGAATGGAACCACAGTTGGTTTGGGTGCACTGTACGAAAGATGGGCCGCCCGACCGAGCTAAGTGGAATCAAATTATTTTCTATTGCTCCCCTACAAGA
>JAMPIV010012114.1:0-40488 GCA_024509875.1 Oreohelix idahoensis
TCTAGTCCGTTGGTCTGAAGAATGCCAATCTTCACTAGACCAAATCAAGAATATATTTTCTTCTCCTCCCATCTTAAGATTACCTACTCTTGATAGGACTTTTGTTCTTCGGAGTGATGCTTCATCCACTGGGATTGGAGCAGCACTGATGCAAGAATATGCAAATACTCTGCATCCTGTTATGTACATTTCTAGAAAACTAAATGCGGCAGAGAGGAACTACTCGGTTTTAGACCGTGAGTTGTTAGCGATGGTTTGGTCAATTCTAAAACTACAAAGATTCCTCCTGGGCGCACATTTCATTCTAGAGACTGATCAGAAAGCTCTTACAGCTATTCAGACTAAGAATTTGAAGAGTTCGAGATCCACTCGATATGCTATAGCTCTTCAACCTTTTCACTTCACGGTACGAGCTATCCGTGGTGCGGATAATGTGATGGCTGACATTTTGTCTAGATGCCCACATGACTCCAACTAATACTTCTGTCCTATATTTCCATATATTACAGAGTCATAACACACCTATATTACTACAATAGATTAGCACATCTGTACTCACTTTATATGTACACACTATCGTGCTTTGTTATCATCTTCTTCTGTTCGTTTTTTAAGATGATAGAGGAAGACTGAGTGGTTAATATAAGGGCCGTTAGTTTACTAAACAGCCACAATTATTAATAATGTATTGTACCTTATGAAGCATATTAGTTATTAATTAGCATTATATTGCTTGTACTTTCTCAGAATGTCATTGATGAGCTGAGGACTTACCTTACTATTATCAAGCATGACGAGTTCTAGATTGTGTACTTACCCTCGGAATGCCAGAGGATATGTCCTGGATCGTCATGTAGTTTAACTTTACTATGTACTTATGTCATTACATGTCAAATAATGTACTATTTAAATTTTCCTATCAGATTTGTACATCCATTTTTAAAGACAATATTAGATTATGCTATTTATTGATGTCTATGGTAACTTGCATACGTATATTGTGTTTACATGCTAACGTGATGTGTGTTGGTGACACCTCCCCGATGTGAATATTTTTTGAGACATATATTTATTTTTCTGTTGAGGTATATCCTCACCAGACACTCTATATTTAGCCTCATGTTAGGCAATTTAATTAATTATCAGCGCATAATTCGTGCGTTTTGAGCCGCTTATCGCATGCTCTTTGATATTTAAAAAAAAAAAAAAAAATATGTTCCACATTTTTTTTTTTAATCGGGAGGAGGTGGTGATATGTTGCGTGAGAAATTCTCGCAACATCGTTTTATTACAATATATATTTTATAACGCAAGGGCAACAACTGCTTGAAATTTATAGTCACTTTTCTCGGTGAGCAGTTGTCTCCTCGCGTTGGTATTGAATGCAGTTAAGTTTGCTATGCTAGGCCGTTTTCTCAGAAAACGGTTGGCAACCTGTTGGGTTATCCTTTTAAGGTAATCATTCTTACGCTGGTTCGTAGTAAAGGTCCTTGCGTCTTAAGTTCTGAGCTGTGGTCATTTTGCGCTGGACTGCGCATGACTGGTCTTGCTTCTTGGTCGATCGATTTCCGCCCACCAGTCAGTGAGCGATTTTGAATAGCTAGAAAGATGCCTCGCTGAGAGGGGATCTCCGCTATTTTTTGTTCTGTCAGGAATGTGAAGTCCTCTTAATGGATATTTCGTTTATTCGAGATAATACCTCTAGTGTATTTCCACATGCCGGGAGGCGTAATATTTCTGTGTATTTCCTGAAGGCAAGGTAAATTAAATTTTCATTAACTCTATCGATTTTTGGTCGTGAGCGATTTTTGATTCATAGCCTGTCTTCGAAAGGCGTCGTCACGAGATGTTTTCCCAGCTCACATGTCGCTGTATTGTACTGCATCGGTTGATGCATGTCCCAAGGACCATTACTTGCTACTTTGTTACATGAACTAGGTTTGGAAAACCTTTGTTATCTAGAGGATATTTTTGAGGACATTATTTATACTTCGGCAGACGTGCCTGTCTTGCTGAAGTCAGATTAAGGAGAGTGAACTGATCTCATACATCTGGTTATCTTCTGGCTAAGATAGAAAGGGATGGAGAATTTTCCCGACTACATTACAGCCTTACAATGTATTGACATGCCTGTGAATCACCTTTATTATGATGCTGTCTACCGTCCATTGCTATACTGACATTGTTGCTGTGATAATGACTGTCTGATGTACCTACATATTCGCGTATACATTTTGTCACTGTGGCGTCCACAATAAATGATACAGAAAAACGTCACTAGCTGTTACAAGCATCATTGACTTTATACGTCGTGAGTTAACTGACGTCTTTGTATGGGTTGCCCTGTTTTTGTATGATCATTGTTTGACTGTACATCATCTACACACTTCACAAAACCAGACCACGGGCACCATCACTCACCTCATGGTGCACGCGTCATTTGGCGGCCAATTACTCAATCATAATATAAATTGGGCGTCATCACGCGTCAGTTAAGGTGGATACATAATCATAAACAATGGTTCACTGTCAGAACCTTCTTCTGGCTAAGTTTCTCAAGCCGTAAATTCATCAAATGTTTATGGAAACAATCTTAAACCACAGTAGTGGGTTTCCATAATATATAGATCTCTGTACCATCGTCAGATAATAGGACCTTTTCTGTTCTCCGACGATGATCCGCTTAGGCACAGGCGGGATCCAAAATGGCTCTCATCCGTGAGCTTCGCTCACCCAGGATGAAAAATTATGAAGCAGAATTAATTCGTTATTCATACATAAATGTCCTCCTTGGGCTTCTATACATTCTGCAATCAATAGGGCTGGTTACATCAAATAATCTAGTGCTGCTAGATAACACGTCATCTTCATCTGTAGTCAATAATCCTAGATGTACGATAATACGTCTGCCCATCTAGGCTTTAGCAAAAAGTTCAGCAAAAAAGGTTTTGGTTTTACCTTGCTTTAGAAAAACACACTAGCGAATAACGCACGCCATTCCTTGGCGTTAATAATGAACATTGGGAGAATCTCTGATACTACAGTCAAACAGAGAAACAATCTCCTTCCTAGAATAAATCACAGAGATCAATCTTCAGACATTCTAGTCGAACAGCAAATAGTAGCGACGACATGACAGCACTCTTCTTGTCGACACCCCAAATCGACGCATGCGCAGAAATGCCTTTTGACCCCAGAGTTCAGCTAAAAAAATAGGCCGACATAGAAATACAAAGATACAAAGATATAAGACCGACTCACCTTAAATAGACAAGGAATACATATAAATTCGGCCATAAACATTTTAAGCAAGACCAATCTGTTTCTGGCCATACCAGACGCAAAATGACGTAAATCTAGTATTCATACGCCAGATTGAGACACAAGAAAAGATAACCCATATAACCGAATACAACATCGACCAATCAGGGTTCTGTCCCTTACACTAAGAATCATTGATTCTCAAATAAATACTTTTCATCAGACAAATAGTTATTACTTTACATTTGTATGCCTACCAACAGTAATCTGTGCGTCACAGACTACCACACAAAAGAATCTGTGCGCAACACTACCCTTTTCTCTAGCGTATATGTGCGACCTCCACTCTCTAACTCACGCTTCTGACTGCCGCTGGAAAGCGTGCCTCACTGGATTTCCGTTCACCTCTTTTCTCATGCACATTCTTATTCGCGCATCCCCTTTTTCTACTCTATCTGAACTTTCCTATTTCTGATTTTCACTATTCGTTCCCTTATCGTGCCACTCGTTCTCTTTACCTGCCACATAATGCATATTAAATACATTTAAAATTACTTGTCACGTGTCTTGGCTATGACATAAATAAAAGTCCAGAATGTCTATTTTTGTTTTTATAAATATAATAACTTGATAACTCTGTTTTGAATTTATTTTGCGTTCTTCTCTACGGTAGAAAACCTGCTAGGAACTGAATTTGTACCGATGCATCTTGTACACACTGGCATGTTTCACAAATGCGTGGTATCACTGACATAATGGGCATAGGAATTTTATGACGTAGATTAGAAAAGTGGCTTAGCAATTACATAAGCTGTCGTTAAGCCGAGAAGACAGGAGGGAGCGTTCCGCCTGGTTTGACCTCAGAAATGCAAAGACAGTAAGAAGACACGGCGTTTAAATCTGTCACTGGTTAACCTGTTACAGGCTCCGTGGTAGGGGAAATACGCGATGACAATATAAGATAACGGAGCAAAATAAAGCAGGGGGAGAGGGTTAGTTTTGAGGATGGTAGACAATGAACATTGTCATTTTCCTCACCTTTTTTATTTATTTGGTTGCTTATTTGTTGATTAAAGTATTGTATGGTTTGGTTCTTTATTTAGTTTATTTATTTATTTGATTTGTTTGTAATTTTCTCTGTTCGTTTTATTGTTTATTTATTTGGTTAGTTTATTTCTCTCTTTTTATTAAAAAAAATTTACTTAGTTGTCTATTCTTTGAAAAGTTAGACTCGCAAATACAGCAGCTAGAGTTCTCAACACATAAAGAAGAAACAAAACACTTTTAATAATGAGCAATTCTATAAGTAAATTATTTTTATTCAAAATACTCACTAGTAGATAACTGAGTGAAAGGCAACAGCAACCATAATAAACATAAACAAACACAGTATCTTGCGAACAATATTGTACACAATGTCAATAGCAAGATGAGGGCCATTGACAACAACAAATATATCGAAAGAAAGAAATCCTGAAGATGAAAATAATTAGCAGTTATGGGACCGAAGACGCAGCGACAGTGATAAATGAAGTCAGCGACCCATAGCATTGACTGCTTGCGTCAGGGTCAGCGAACCAGAGCTGACCAAGACCCTACTCCACCTCCAAGTGGTGGTCCTGGAAACAGGCTGCATCACTGCAGTCTGGCTGAGGGAGTAGGGATCGAAAAGGGAAGGCTAACCCGATCCCAAAAATGAAATGCTTAAACCGAATGTGTCGGGCCGAAAGGCGCAAATATCGCAGCTTTGCTGTAAACAGCGACACAACGTAACGAACGTCCTTTTTAGGATGAACGCAGAAGAAGAAATTAACAGTTATAACAAATATGATATGAGAATAAACATACAGTAAACAAAAGTACAATGAACATCAGGTAAATAAAAAGATTACTGCATATAAATATTAATAAAAATCAGAGAAATAAAGCACATGTGTTATTACAAGATTGGCAGAAAACGTGCTCATAATATTAAAAGATAAAACAGTGATTAGAACCTTTATTCTCAGAACTAGTGTAACCAATAATCAAACGATATCACCACATTCATACCAATCCTTTGCTATGAGAGTCAAACATAAACATCAGGTCAATTTCAGAAGCGGGAAATAAGAATTTGGAACCTGCTTCCAATGAAAATCTAGAACACCATGAGAGATAAATTCAGCACACACACAAAAAATGTAAAAAAAACCAAACAAAACAAAAACAAACCAAATTCGGAGGTAACTACGAACATGACATATATGGCAATAAATAAAGAGCTATAGTCATTGACATGCTGTTAAAGACCCTTCAACAATGTTAGCGGTAACGACATGTCTCATCTTTTGCCACCAAACTTGCAATCTTTTACGGATGTCGCAGATTTTTTAGAGAGATAGGAAGGAAGATATGTCTGATTCACGTAGACCTTTGACAATATTGTTCACGAATGTTGGATGGTGTTGAATGAAAGAGTTAACAGAATGGAACAGGTTGGTGTCAGTGATTTTATCACCTTTCAGACTACCAACTGTTATATTTATCTGGCGACGAATACACTCTTTCTTATCCAATTATTTTAGAAAAGTAGCAGTAGAGGCAACTACTAATATAAGGAGGGAGAGTATGTTTTCTTATTTTAACGCTAGATATAAGGAGTGGGGACACATCACTGACAATAGACAGGGTGTGGCTTTGACCCGGGCCCTCATCAATACTGAACAGAATTTGCAATCTACTATGTCGAACTAATACTGATTGTGAAGTGACGTTGATGTTGTGTTGTTGATGACATATTGACTGCTTATATGCTGTTGAGATGCGGACGAGGTGTTGATGAGATGTTGACTTGTGATCACCGCTGGAGGTTTTGAGATGGGAGTGGTATTTCTATTGTAGCATCGAGCAACTATAGTTAGGTAGTCTGAGTGGCTAAGAGGTATAGCGTCTGCATCGATTTTAGAGGTACAAGGTTGGATTCTCAGTAGAGGCAATTCTTTAGCACGCTGCGGGCGACATGTGTCGCCAAAAAAACTTTGTTCTGACAACTGGAGGCGACCTTTGTCGCCTTACGGATTTCATCGTTTCTAGCATTAGGACTTGTGTACACGTGATTTCAGCCCCGGATTTTAAGTTCTAATGTTATTTGCAAGAGAGTTAGCTTCCGTTTCCGATCTTAAAAAAGTAATGGATGTATTCGCTTTTATTTTCTGTGAATTGTTTTAATCGAAATGAATCGGCATCGAAAACGCGGCCATTTTCGCTCTAATTTTATTGGATTCTGACGCCATGCGGTGGGGATGAGATTTTTGTCTTTATAAGCGCTGATATCGGTTCTCAGAATATGTTTGATGGCCGAGATGGAAAGGAAAGTAGAATGGCATTGCTAGTATATATAATTTTAGGGGTTAGGATTAGGTTTATCGGAAAGGTTTAGGGTTACGGCCGAATGTAACTGCTGACGAGGGCGTTTGTTGCTTTGCTACCGATGATGGGTGTAACGAAAAGATCGTCATTTGATTTGTATTGGTCTATTGGTCAAATGACTTTCATTGAGATGCAAGGGATATGGACTCTTCGTGTGTTGGTCATATTTAAAAAAAAATTTTTTAATTTTAAAATTAAATTTTTTTTTTTTTTTTAAATTTTTTTTTGTTTTTTTCATCTTTCCTTTCCTCTCTTCCTATCACATCTAACATGTACACAAACAAATTTTATATCATCAGATTCATCATTCATTTGTTTATATAAATTCCAAAAATGATAGCAATTGACCAAGAAACACAAAAACTATAGACATTACAAGTCACCCACTATAAAAACGGGACGCTGTGAAAAAGAATGCAGCTGCAGGCGCAAATTTTCGCCAAAGAATGCAGCGTGCTAAAGGATAACGTATGGAAATATTTTTCAAAACCAGTGGTACTAATGATGTCATATTCCTCCTGGTCTCCTGGGTAGTAAAACGGATGTCTAGCCTTCTCAGAAAAGGGCAACATAATAGGAGATTCCAAGTGCACGTTGCGCACGTTAAAAATCCCATGACAGTTGGAAATCGTGAAGAGTAGGCTATAAGGCCGCTGCCCTGGCAAAATGAAAAAAATAAACCTACACACCACAACAATATTTATAGAATGTGTGATTCCTATATACACATGTTGGGATTATCTACGGTGCTACGGAGTTTGTGCATTGTTCTAAGATTCTGCTTGTTTGATGTAAGGGAGGAGATCGAAGCTGTCCGTGTGCATTGAAGACAGTCATTAAATCCAAACCAAACTAGGTGGTTTTCTCCCAATAAATTACATAAATCTAAATCCAGAGATCAGCTTCTCGTTGCTGTAAAACAAACTAGAATTCTGCACTTGCGCTGAGGAAAATAACACAGGTAATTGTTATGATTAAGATTCATAACGTTTATGTCGATATAATAGGCAGCTCAACAAGGCTCCTTTTTTGTTTATTTTATACGGAGTCTCTTATTAATAAAGGAAGTGACGTCATGCCGATATGGTTTACTGGCAGACGTAAACAATTTGAAGCAGAAGTGAGGTGATCGTCTGCAAGAGAGATGCGGCTTGTGTTTGTAAGTGAGCGTACGTATGTGTTTTGAGCTCCTGCAGTATTCTGCGTTTTTCCTGAATTATTCCATCACCATGACATCAATATACTGGGTTGAGGTGTCCCTGGCTTATTCTAGTAAGGAAATGTGTGCTTATTCATAAAGATGTCCAAAGGACTATATTAAATAAAGTTTGAAAGATTGCCAATGACCAGCGTTTGATAGGGAACGGACTGGACTACTATATTACTGCATTTGCCTTTGGGCCTGTATATCTATTACCATGGAGCTTTTTGTCAAGTCGATTAAAACGCATATTTGTAAAATCGTAAAGGAGGTGTTTGTCCGCTCAGTGCAGTGATGCTGATGTCGTGTTGTGTGACTGCCCCTAGAATCTACTTGGCCACGGAGGATATCTCCGGAATATTTAACATTACGACACGTATCAGTTTTGGTGGCCTCAAGCCGGGATCATGAACATATTATGTGGAACTGTATCCAGTATTTTCAAGTGATTTTTCAAGTATTTTTTCAAGTCGGTGGACTAAATTTTTTTCTAGCGAAGAAAATTTTTCAAGATGGCGGTGCTGATCGACTGCAGGTGTGAATACTGAATCTAACCCTAGTCGCTGCATATCTGTTGAATCGTTGTTTCCCTGAGGCAGAAGCTGGACCCAGGAGGATTTTTTTCATAAGACAGAAAAGCGAATTTCATTATTCGTACGGTTTGAGTCTTGAAGAATCTCATTTGGCAGGGTTCTTTTTTGTATATGTTCTTTGTACATCTGTATCTACATGTTTGTGTGATAGGCGGGTTAGTTGGCGAGAGAACCATTAATTCACAATACCAATCCTATGGTCGTGAATTCTTGGTAGTTCTATAGGGTTTGGTGCATGGTTTTCTCAGATAGTGGGGCCGGCATTACAAAGCTGTGTGTTTACTGCTACTACTGAGCTTATCATTACCATTTTTGTTAGCTGTTTTGCCCTGTTTATTTGTAAATTTGTACTTGTTGTCAGGTTCATTGTATTTTATTTGGTTTACTCTCCATTATTGTTTGTAAAATTGTGAACCTCATCTTGTTATCATTCATTTATTAAATGTATTATATGTTGTGAAATTGTGCTTGTATTGTCATAAGTGTGGTAGAGCCAAATTCTTTTTCATTTTTGATACAGTTCATACATTTCTGCCTTGGTTTATTCATTAGTATTTTCTTGGGTTGGCTCTTTCTACTGTTCTCCTGTAATCTTGTTTTTACCTCTAATTTTTATTTGCTCCTAATATACCATCTATAGTTTAATGCAGTTAATTGATATTGAGTGGTGACATAATTGTTGCTAATATTGCTCACATATTGGAAATATATATTAATTATATTATTATTGGACAATTTGGAGTCACAATAATAGTGAAATATGGCTCTTGTGGAGTATTTTACGAAGGTTGGAACGGAATTTGGTATGGAGGGTGAGGCTTTAAAAACCTTTGCCTTGACTGAACATGAAAATGAGAAAAAAAAGGTTAGACGTCAGAGCTAGGGAAATTGAATATGAGGGAAAAGTGGACTCTCTGGAATGGGATAACCGGATACTTCATCACCAGATAGAGAAGCTAGAAGATGAGGTAGGCTCCTTAACAAAATTACTTAACAAAGAAAAGAGTGTCAGTGGTGAACTTGATAAGCTTAATACAGCTTTAGAGATTGTCATGCACAAGTGGCTCAGATTCAAGAACTGACATCTGAGGTTTCTCTTTTAAGATTAAAGGTTGATAAGAAAGAAGTGACAGACCGGGACATGAGATGTTCTTGGAGTCAGTTGGAGAGTAAAGTGGCAGCACTTGAACTTGAAAATCAAGAACTCAGATGCCTTTAAGGTCAACAAGAAAATTTGACTTGTGATAAGGTGGCTATCTTTGAGACATTAGTCATTGAGGATAAAAGTAAAAATGCAAACCTCGAAGAAGTAAATAAGAAGCAGAATGAAGAGATTTCACTCAAGGATTTGAAATTGCTAAGTTAAGAATAAGGGTTGATGGTTTGCTGAATGTTGTGTTACACAAGAATATATTGTCACACATTGGTTATGATAAACCTATTGTACAGCATGTCAGTGGTACCAAATGTGATACTAACGGGTCTGCACAACCTGAAAAAGTGAAGATCTCATTTCGAGGCAAATATAACTTCCCTCGAAATCACTCTAATGCCAGTGTTTCCAGTCGAAACAATACTGCCTCCTCTGGGAGTAAGTCATGGAGACATGTTCACATTGCATCTAATCTTAAAAATACAGATGAAGTTGTCAAGGGTGACGCAAAATTTACTAATAAGAGTCATGTTGGCACATGTAAGATTGATGATAATGATAGTACAAACTTACCTGGTCAAACTAATACCATAACATCTGAAAAAAAATGTTTAACAGTACCTTATAAGCTGTCTCCTACGACATGCTCCAAACCTACAGGCTCGAATGGGGATAGGCATCATATTCAGTTCAATCTGTATGATACATCATATAATAAAGATACGACATCCACGAGAAAGATAAATTACCATGTTGCTCATTTAACTAAGGTTGCGTACCACCCCTGTTCACAGTTTTGTGAAAATAGGATGCCTTATAGTGGTAATAGTGCATACTCACGCACCGTACTAGAGCGAAATCTGCCACTCAGCACTACATGGGGCGCACTGGGTGATTTTGTTCAATTCACTGCAGACGTAAAATGTATACGTCTTTTGCCTTTCAAAAGTTTCAATGATAGGGAGACAATTATTTATTTTTACTCAAATGTGGATGCACGCATGGTTGTCGATCTTGACAACGGTGCTTACTTTCGAGACCATTGTCTTGATGAACAATTGATACATGATTCATCACCACACAGATTTTAATGTGTCCTTGTGCACGGTTTTCTTTGCTTATTCGTTTTGTTTCAGATATTGACTATCTTACCTACTGGTTTCCTACGGTGTCGGATAGTATATCTTCATAAATTTTTCAACTTATTTTGCTTGGCATTATTTCAGTTTATATTTCAGGTATCTCCTGGAGAACAAGTTCAGAGGCTTCCTGTACTAATTATTCTTTTCACAGGTTCGCATCTTTTAGGTCTTGTTGGATTCTGTAGAAGATTCTTACCTAATGTTTCAGAAATTACTTTAGTTCTGTCTTCGTTATTAAGAAAAAACTCTCCAAATGAGATTGTTTGGACACATTCTTGTAATGAGTCATTAGATTTGCTTAAGTCTTATTTCTCAAAATCACCAATTTTAAGATTGCCTGATACTCGATTTTCTTTTATCCTTAGAGTCGACGCCTATGGTTAGGGAATCGGCGGTTCACTTATGCAGGAATTTGATGTCTTGAACGTGTTCACTCAGCACCTGATGATGATGAATGATGATATCGCCAATTTCAAGTTGTACCTCGTTTTACTCCGCTCATTACATGGATGTCTTGGACACACATTCATTGATGTTCTAGTAATAATGTGACATTTGGATATTTTGAATGCAAAAACTTGATTTATTCTATTGTTGGAACGGCGTCTAAAGATTAAGGGACAACTCAAGGATGCTTCTCATGAACAAAGGGACATAACTAGAAAAGTCCTATCGTGCCATTATTATTCTCTATCCGGTTGGACATTGAACATTGTTACTTAACGTGAACTTATAAAGGAACTTATACGATAATAAGGCAGAGAATCATGTACAGAAACTTTGTGCTCGATTATAAATATTTTCGCTGGACTTTAATTGGTTATTATTCCCCTTGTATGGATAACAATATAACAATATGACTTTAAATACATTGCTTTAATTAGCAGTTGATTAATTTTAATTCACGGGATGAGATACTGTCTTTAACACAAGGCAATAATACACTCACACTAATTATATGATTTAACATCTTAATGGTTCTCAAAACTAATGGCAATTTGTACCATACATTAGTATATTCTTACCTGATTGGACACACAAATTCGCCATGTTCAAGATAACATTTTTTTAATTGACACCACTTGTTATTGTTAATTTGGGTCATCCCTTCTATTACAGTCCACACAGGCTATCACTTCTGTTGCATGACTCTTCTGGCTGCCCTTTCTGTTGGTGTATGTGTGGGGTTTGTATGAAAGAGATAGTGCTACTGTCTCTCACAGCTGACAATGTTGACGTCAGCAATGTCGGGCTTACTAGCAGTGACCGACAGTGTTTAATATGTGAGCGAATGTCATGAGTTCTTTAGGTTCGTAAATGTCTGATGTAAACCCACACAACAGTAACGTTAGGTCAGGAAACAGACCAACGGATAATGCGAATTAAGTTTTCAACTATTACACAGTTTATTAATACGACAGCAACATCGACATCATGGACAGCAAATCACAAGTTAGAACAGCAGGTATAATCCATGGCAAATAGGTTGCAGAAAACAGCAACTCATCATAAATTGTGAAAGTACATATAATCCATCAGAAATTGGTTGCATTAACAGCAATTCATTATAAATGGTAATAGCCGGTATAATCCATGGCAAATAGGTTGCAGAAAACAGCAACTCATCATAAATTGTGAAAGTACATATACTCCATCAGAAATTGGTTGCATTAACAGCAATTCATTATAAATGGAAATAGCCGGTATAATCCATGGCATTAATAATATATTGAATCTCTTCCCTTCAAAAAACACCCTGGACACACTAGCGAGACTATCAAAACCGTCTCGAAGCTCTGCCAGATACCTAATGACAGAGATTATTGTTTCTCAATACAACTCAGTACATCTTCACTCAAGTGCGAACTAACAGCTTGAGATGTGAGCTCAGCTCACCCGTATCTCTCCCCCAACTACTCAGAACATTTGAACACTTTCTTTATGTTTAAAAAAAACTAACACATACTCAGTTGAGCTATGTTCAAGTACCCAAATAAAAAATCATCTCATAACTTTAAACGTGTTTACTAGCGTGTCTATAAAAAATCAGATCCGTACATAAAAATCCCAAACACTTAACTCCCACTCAAAAACATGACTTAACACCACTATATACCTTTTATGACAAGTACTTAAGATGTACACATGACTTTAATCTTTTCGCGTATGATGTTGCATTCATTCAGTTTACTAACATGATTGTCTGCCTAATTTCATCTATTTACGCATTTTTTTATTTGTATATTCTATAATGCTTTGCATTATTGCTGTTGATCAATAAGTTAACTAATTGACAACTGATACTGGACTTGACTGATAGGTGTTATTGGACGGTGTGAGGTATGGGAGTGCATGTATTGCTACTATCATTTTTTATATGTTGGGTACTATTAGTTATGGCGACCTAACATTGCTGTTAAAAAGGAGTTTGTCCGAAGCAGACATTGGCTGTGGTCTTAACAACCATGGACCACACTTTTAGTGTTAAATTGCCTACCCTGTGGCAGAAACCTGGGTGCTATGCTAGTTATTACTTACAGTGAAATTTGATGTTACCATATTTCACTCTGGTGATAATATACTCACACCACGGGAATAATGAAAACTTTCCATTATTTTTGCCGGGGGGGGGGGGGGGGGGGGGGGGGGGGGGGGGGGGTAGTGATGCAATGATTAAAATTCATAACGTTTATGTCGATATAATAGACAGCTCAACAGGGCTCCTATTTTGTTTATTTTATACGGAGTCACTTATTAATAAAGGAAGTGACGTCATGCCGAAATGTTTTACTGGCAGACGTGAACAATTTGAAGCAGAAGTGAGGTGATCGTCTGCAAGAGAGATGTGGCTTGTGTTTGGAACGGAGCGGACGTATGTGTTTTGAGCTCCTGCAATATTCTGTGTTTTTTCTGAATTATTCCATCTACATGACATCAATATACTGGGTTGAGGTGTCCCTGGCTTATTCTAGTAAGGAAATGTGTGCTTATTCATAAAGATGTCCAAAGGACTATATTAAATAAAGTTTGATAGATTGCCAATGACCAGCGTTTGATAGGGAACGGACTGGACTACTATATTACTGCATTTGCCTTTGGGCTTGTATATCTATTACCATGGAGCTTTTTGTCAAGTCGATTATATCGAATATTTGTAAAATCGTGAAGGAGATGTTTATCCGCTCAATGCAGTGATGCTGATTTCGTGTTGTGTGACTGCCCCTAGAATCTACTTGGCCACGGAGAATATCTCCGGAATATTTAACATTACGACACATATCAGTAATCAATCTTCTGTTTTATACAGATATATCAACTACGGTCACTCTGGACATTTCGTCACAGAATGATGCCTAGTAATGTTTGAGCACTGATATATAATACTTTGGGAACCACTGTGTTTCAATTAAAAGTAGCAATCTGACCAACATCCCTAAAGAGAGAACTGTTTAGTGCCCTTGTATAAGAAAATAGCATCTGGATCGAATGACTAGCCTGTTGGTGAAGACATGAACAAAAAATAGCTACAGACCAAAGCAGGTGCAAATATTTCCTAGAAACTGACAAAGGTCAAGGCAGAGGACAGTAAGAAATTTGAAAATAATTTAAACGAAGCCTTCGAACAACTCTGTGACAACGGAAAAGCAGCGCAGTTACGGAGTGGTAACTAAATTGCACGTTGATTGAAATAACGCTCATTTCTGTTAAAGACCTTTGATTGATAAATTTTCACGCTTGATATTTTGACAAAATTTCTGGAAGCAGAGTTCATCCGGGTTAGTATGAATATGTACCTACATCTTATATATTTATATATTTAGCCAGAGAATTATCATTGTATGTCATAGACTTTGCGTGCCATTGATTTACTTCTGATGGGAAATGAAAATGAATGAAATGACCCCACGAGAATTGGTGCCGTCGTCAGGCCATCAGCAGAAAGATCAAAACATAATTATTTCCCGACTTGTTTTAGCTTGTGACTTGATATTCATCTTGTTCTTCTTTCATCCTTAGCCGCCAACTGTCAAAGCAGTCAGTTGCCGTCACGCCTGTAGGCGTCTTGTAGGGCAGGGCAGCAACAAACTGCTTCCGTTTTGCTCTGTCTGCGGCCATCATTCGTGCAGTGCTTCTGCTCAGTTCACTGTTTGCATCTCCGCCTCCATAGTTCTTCGCCAAGTTGTTTCAGCCTCTTTTTCGTTTTCCTTCAGGGGTCCATAGCATAGCTGTTCTTGTGAAAGCATCAGGGTCTCTTATGAGGACGTGGCCAACCCACCTCCAGCGTCTGCCAGTTATGATTGTGTGCATGTCCTCTTGGTTGCTCCGAGTAAGTGTAGTAAGATCCCTGATACCCCGATCAAATAGATAAAATATTACTCCTTATAAATTCAAATACTATAGAGATAAAATAGGGAGTTGTGTTCAACATCGTCACCATAGCCCGCAGTCGTGTTGGTTCTACCAAGCCGAAACGCCGTAGTAAATGATACACAAAACTGTTAGCTTTTCCCCTCTCCGCAATACCAATTTCCACAAAAATAAAAGCCTGTTGACAGACCAAAATGCATAGTTAGTTTCAAACGGAGTGAGAGAATAAAAGAAACGGAGGAGTGAAATGAGAGACGGAAAAATGCAACCTTGACAAGCGTTGGTTTTTGAATTTCAAACAGAAATAGGTGACAGCTGACAGTCACAGACTTGCTTAGTCTAACACTAAACGGGAATGAATGGTTGGGAGTTTGAAAAAAAACAACTACTTGGCGTTAGTTACGCTGTTGCTATGGCATATTTTTTTCCAAAAAGTATCTGCTATTGAATGAGAGGAAAACCCACCGCTTTGCCCCCTACCCGTAGTGATAATTTAAATCTAACGAAACCGTTTTGCGTTAGGCAAAACGCGTACAAGCAAGAGAGAGAGAAAAATGTAAGTGGGGGATTTGCATGGAGGCATATTTAAAAAGATAGCTTATGCAGTGTGATACTGAAATTGAGAAGGGTAGCACAAAAAAAGGGGGGGGGGGGGGGGGGGCGTCACATTTTTGAAAGTGTAATTTATTTTTGAAAAAAAAGAGGCTAGTGGGCATAACATAATTCGATTGGCTGTGGTAGAATAGACTAATAGGAGTAATAAAAACGATTTGAAACCAGCGGTAGTTGCCACTCGAAGAAAAAAATCTCACAAGTAGTGTTAGCATAAGATGCAAGAAATACATGACCAGTGCCTTCGCTGTTCAGCATCAGGGGCGATCTGAATGTGCCCATTGATCGCCGGTTAACCTACAAATTGTGTATTATTTCATTGATGCGAAAAGATAAACATTTATGTACACCTTATTATTGATATGTATTTGTATTATTGAATGTGTATGCATTATTGACGGGTAGAGGCAACACCAGAAAGGCGCCAAACTAAACACTTTGTGTTATGCCACAAAGGTTATTAGGAAAGATTACCATTTCTGTTAAAAGCCAGGCAGGCTTACTTAAACTTTGGGAGAGAATGAAAAGACATAGTGGGAAATAAAATATGACATTATTATAATTGGTAGGCCAGAAAACCACTGGCCGTCTTCAGCAAGTCACAGTGTTTGCACATGACTTTATAAAATTAACTATAATTTCTTCTATGACAAGGAATGTATCAAACGGATGTTTGAAGATTACCTGATGATGAACAGGGCACCAAATCAGATAGGAACGATAGCTATGTATGTAGTAACTTCACTGATCTTGAAACTGTTGATAATGTTAAATTGTTTAGAGATGGAGATAGGTGTATGATGTTCTGAGGAGGCCTTAATCCTCTGATTTCAGGGTTCCATCGTGAAACAATCAGTGAGCCACATACCAAAATATACGTACTGCTGAAGCTGCAAGATCGAGGCAAAAATTTCCTGTTTGCCTTAATTCCAAAAAAGTTCTGAATCATTGTTCAGACGTTGCAGTCGGGAAGAAGGTGGTTGTGAGAAGGACATCACATTGTTCCAGTAAAACAAAAAGATAAGCCCAATTGTCCACGGGCGTGTGTTAGTTCATTTAACCATACTCTCCATCATTATTATATCAATCAGTATTCTTGACATGATGATACAAGTCGTTCCTCAGAAGCGTGTCCATTCATAGGAGTTATTGCTTCATCAGAACACTTCCAGTCAGAAACAATTTAGATTAATATTAACAGACACAGTTGTTGTTTTAAATTACTTTGCTGTAAATAAATTGCCTTATATTTTGAGTTTAAACATTCCTGTATCCCAGCAATTGAGATACAGGAAAATAAAATTGTAAAAAATATCATCATTCAAAATTTACCCAGTGACTGGTTTAATTACTTGTTCATTAAGTTATAGGTGTAGATGTTGTCATTTTATTAACATTACATTGCATATTACCCTAGACACCTAGCCAGATAACATCCAGACACCATAACATATAATTAGGTTCAAAATATATAGCAGATTGAGGTCGTAGGGTGGTAGCAGACAGGTACCCTGAGAACAACTTCATCAACAATTAGACTCAGGGGCTTGCATAGCTGACCTCACATCTGTAGACAATTAATACTTAACCATTTAACATCTAAACCCACCACAGTAAGCAGTTCTTGGTTGATGATGGTATTCGGCCAAAACATGCGGGAAATTTTCCTTAGGCAGATTGTGTGGAAAGAGGACAGTTTCGATACTTCCTTTTCTGTTACTCTCTAGATTTCCGCTCCATGGAGAAGCACAGAAAGTACGTTGCTCTCATATAATCTTAATTTGGTGTTTGTGCTGTACTGAGAGAACTTCCAGATGATGTTTAGACTAGCTAAGGCTGTTCTAGTTTTATTTATTCTGTTGTTGATGGTTTGTTCCATCGTCTGGTTTTACTATGCATCCTAGGTATGCAAATATGTCTATCTGTTCCAGGTTCTCGTTCCTTATTTTGTTGGGCTCAGGACGGCCCACATTGAGTGTCATGACCTTGTCTTTTTTAGATCGATGTACAGACCCACTTGCTGGCTATACTTATTCAGTCTATCTATTTTTGTGTGTGGATGTGTTGATGTAAATGTGCGCATAGTGCAATCTCCTCTGCATATTTCAGAGCTTCCAGATTAGAAAACGTTGTCCATCTTATTCCTCTAGGACTACCCTCTGTTGTCTGGCGGATCACCCAGTCTAAGACTGTCAATAATAAAGTGGTTGATAATGGGCATCCCTGTCGTAGTCCTGTCTTCACCTCAAACGTTAGGCTGCTCTGCCCAACACTACATGTAAAGTTAGCATAGAGGCTATTTATGATGGAAGCAATTCAGCTGGGAATTCGATAAACCCTCAGTATTTTCCATAGGCTGTCCCTGTTTATTATGTCGCAAGCCTTTTAAAAATCCACAAAGTTAATGTATTGTTGTCTCTGCCATTCTGAGCACTGCTCTATAATGTTTCTGAGGGTAAACATATGATCTACACATCTTCTGTTCTTTCTGAATCCTGCTTGTTCTTTCCTCAGTTTATGATCTGCTGCTTTTGAAATTCTCTTGATGATTATCCTGCCTAATTTTTTACTGGGAACTGAGAAGAGAGTAATTGCACCCCAGATGTTGCAGTCTGCAAAGTCGCCCTTCTTGGGCAATTTGATCATTATTCCTTTATTCCACTTTATTGGTGTTATCTCTGTTTTCCAGACGTGTGCAAATAGTGGTTCTAATAGTTCTGCTGCATTTAAATTGTCATGACCAAGCGCTTTAACCCGTTGATGTCTGAGATGGCTTCTTCTCTTCGTGGAATGTCTATATTTACGTCTAGATCATTTTCAGCCCCGGAGCATTCAGCTGCGTCTCTGGTGGTTCCCAATTCAGTGTTCCTCTGAAGTGCTCTGCCCATCTTTGTTACTGCCCTTGTGCTGTGGTGATGAGATGTCCTTGCGTGTCTCTTACTAACTTAGTATTGTTTGCACCCCGTTTTCCTCTGATAGTTTTAGTTATTTTATTTACTGTACTTTGTTCTTTTCTCAGCTCTGCTCCTTCTGCCTGTCTTGCAAGATCGTCTAGGAATTTCCTTTCTTGACTCGAGTTTGACGTTTTGTGACTTGGTTCTATAGTTATAATGCACACAGACGATTGGCAACATGGGTTCTATATTAGATCATAGGATGGCAGGACACTGGGAAAATGTTTAAAAAAAAACAAAAAAACAATAGACTGATCGAGAAAACGAAATGTTTAGTGTCCAAGGCTTAATCGTCATTTAAGGGGGAAAATTCATGTACAAATCAAGGACAAATCACGAACAAGTCAAGAGCAAATCATGAACAAATCACGGACAAATCATGGACAAATCATGGACAAATTACGGACTAATCACAGACATATCACGGACAAATCATGGGCAAATCACGGACAAATCATGGACAAATCATTGACAAATTACATAAAAAGATCTTGTGAAATTGTCAACTTTCTGTGATGCAAGCAACAATAAATACAGCTGGCTTCTACCGAGAAGAAGGAATAAAAACAACTGGCTATTTCACGTACAATAGAATAAGGGAAGATAATAAGATAATTAAAAACAATACAAAAAAAAGACAAAATAAAGAAACAACAATTAAAACAGTAGATACAGAAATAGAAAAGGCAGACATAAAGAAAGAAAAAAAAGTTGTGAAGAAGAAAGAAAAATGGAATGTGAAGAGGAATTACAAGAATATAATGAAGTTGATGTTTATGGCGTCTTATGGTCACGACAATACTACCAATTAACAATAAGAAGGAAAACTACAACAAAACGAAAAAAAACATACACAAATTAATGGGATTGTCAAAAAGAACCACATTTTAAGTAATGAAGGTTACGACAATATATCTATATTTCCTTTTTGTGTTTGTTTTTTGTTACAGAGAATCAATCTAGAAATGGCCACCCATTTCAGATGCATTAGCGATCGTTTCTTGACATAAAACTCCTCTACCCGTTATTTGAATTAATCATGAATGCATGACTTATGTAGACGGATACAATAGCAAGCCTAATGTTTACAGGAACAAACTCCACACTTTTATTGTTTAGCCACGTATACTGTGTTTAGAATGTTTTAAAAAAAAAAAGTTTTTTATTCATCCGTGTAACGCATCAACAGAGTCACGTTTGTCGCTTGACGATTATGTTAAATATGCGCATACATTTAGCTCCAGGACTTATATAAATGATTGACTGAGCAGGATTTTCAGCAACGTGTGGCCACAAACACCGGTCAGTTGGTAAGCTTGTTTGCATGTTATGTTAAAAAATGAATATCATAAGATATAATACTGTTTGTACAATCTCCTGTTTACAAACCTTTTCAAAGAAAATACGACACATTCAGTGCACATTAACAACATATCTCCATTGAGACCAAGTTTATGTGATGAATATTTCTGCACAACTTTACGTTAGCCAATGACGGTTAAGGCTAGATTATTAGCCAGGTTTTACTAACATGTTTATCTCCACTACTTGGATAGGACATAATAATTGTATAACATAAAATCAGTTTTTGTTAACTTTTACAGACAATCCTTAATTGTCTTCCTTGCCTCGTGAAGAAATTGTCCAATGATTTCATCCTGAAAGATGTTGTTGACCCAACGACTTCTGTCTCTTGTCTTGATGGTACACTCTGATAGACTCTTTCCTGTCCATCTCTTGATGTTATCTTTACCCAACGTCGTCTGTCTCTTGTCTTGATGGTACTTTCTGATACTCTTTCCTGTCAATCTCTTGATGTTATCTTTACCCAACGTCTTCTGTCTCTTGTCTTGATGGTACACTCTGATACACTCTTTCCTGTCCATCTCTTAATGTTATCTTCTCACTTACAGCGCTGCCATCCTCTTGCACGTTTGCCCCTAAAGGTCATCGTCTCTTAAACATAAGCAACGAAGGTCACCAGAAACCCATGTGGACTAAACTTCCATGTTACTAATACCTAGATTAAAGAAGTCAAATTTATTTTCAAACGCTTTATTTTAAACAACCATTTCATTGTAATATTATCTGCAAGAAAAAAATCATAACACAGGATGTCTCGAATTAATTTTTTTCCCAAATTTGTGATATTGTGAGGTTTTTTTTTCTTTTTTATGTCTTTCGCCAATAACGGAGAGTACAACGTATCAAAATAACAAACAAGAAAGTATAAATAGCCACAGCCATGTTCTACAGCATCAATCATAAATTATATAAACAATAATAAAAAGAAAAAAAAATCATAAACAAAATTAGCCTGTGTTTTGTCTGTTTAGTTTCAAATATGCACTCCGGCAATAACCTTTTGGTAGGAAGAAACGAGAACGAGGCTCTTCAACCATATGGCAATAGAAAGGTAGTCTCAAAGCATATGCTGCTGTAGGGAAGTGACGTTTTAGAGACTTCACAAAACTAGTCTAGCTTTATAGGAGTAGTCAGTTCCATTCATCGATGTTTAACTCCAAAATTGAGTCATGTACCATCAAATCTGGGTAGATTGGAGCATATATTTTTTCAGTCCTGGAAGCCGAAGATTTTGCCGCTGAATGTACGCGCTCTAACCGATGATCTAACTGGATTAAAAGGAAAAATACGAAAAAGCTGAGTTTAAAAGAATAAATAACTAAGGAGATAAAAATCAGACTAACTAAACAGTCGGAACACTTCCCAAATACCACAATCGGACAACTGTTTAAAGACAAACCCGATCATGACAGGGTATGGGGCGAAGTCGAGCCCCTGGTGCCTCATAACCAGCCGCTATCTGCTTGTGATCCTTGGTCGGTAACCAGTCTCGTGAGCTGTGGTGAAGCATCACTGGCAGGTTGGCAAGTTGTGGAGAATCATCCCTGGCAGGCTGGCGAGTTGTGGTGAAGCATCACTGGCAAGCTGGCGAATTGTGGAGTTAGCATCACTGGCAGACTTGCGAGTTGTGGTGTTAGCATCACTGGTAGACTGGCGAGTTGTGGTGTTAGCATCACTGGCAGACTAGCGAGTTGTGGTATTAGCATCACTGGCAGACTAGGGAGTTGTGGTGTTAGCATCACTGGCAGACTAGCGAGTTGTGGTGTTAGCATCACTGGCAGACTAGCGAGTTGTGGTGTTAGCATCAGTGGCAGGCTGGTGAATAAAGCAAACTCTAAATAATTATACAATACTGAATTTGGCCTGGTTTCTAAATAATTGTATGTTCTGTCTTTCTATGTAGCTGATATACTGTTCTGTTCCCATCTACCTCTTCATCTTTTCCTTTCTTCTTGTGATAATTGTTTCAACATTTGTCGTTTTCTCTGTTATCTAATATTTCTGTGTTTTACATAACGATAAATATTTGGCCATAGAAATGGTTTGATATTCATATATTTTGCCACCAACACAGAACAAGTTGGAAGAACAGACAATAATATCAAAATAAGAATGCACAAGAGATTTAGAAGCTTTAATTGTGACGTCAGATACATAGCTACCAAAAGAAAACAAGTAAAAAAAAAAAAAAACAACAACAACAGCAGCAACAACGAGTCTTCAACTCATATGCCAAGATAATCCTATTGTATGGCCGTGCAACATGGAGATTAACAAAAATAAAAGCCAAAACGTTTGTCTTTCATCAATTATTGCTGACTCAAACTAGAAAGTTTGTCATGGTATGACAAGATTATCAGCGTGAGAGGGGCAAACAAATACCACTGGAATAACAAGGGAAGACACGACTGTGGTGTTAGGAAAGGTCACACACTGACAGCGAACCAGCTGATAACGTTACAAAGCAGTCCTTCTGGAATTTCTGGGTCTGAAGGTTACCAAAAAAAAAAAAAAAAACACATGGTGATGGTCACTGGAGACAAACACGAACCAGACCAAAAAAAAAAAAACCTGATCTGATGGCAAAGGACAGGATGTGTTGAGTGATTTTTCCGGACGCCTAAGCTCCACAGGGCGTTTGAAGGTTATGAACGAGTAAATAAATGTCTGACACTGATATTAAAGTGTTGGTATGATTGGGTTGTTTACTACATCTCGCTTGGTCTCTATCCTGGGATATGTGTTTACTACATCTGCCTTGGTCTCTATCCTGGGATATGTATTTACTTGAGCATCGGATTCTTTGGTAATCCCCCGTTAGCTTTTGAGATTTGTTATTTGTGTGAAACCATTCTACCGTGGTCTGTGAACATGCTACCTGTCTATTAACAATTTTTGACTTGTTTAATCTAGGTAATGTTGACATGGAAGTCTCGTGTCCTTGGTTTCTGGTGACCTTCAAAGTTTCTGTTTAAGAAGCCCAGGTCTTTATATTGTATCTCTCACGTGACGCGTTGAAAGTGCTCATGCGTACATTGAGTTTTTCAACATCTCAATTAAGTCAGCTTTGTTCGTCTGCAAAGAAAGTTCTTTCTGGTGTCCGAGTCACTGCCCTTATTCCCTTAAAGTGCATAAATAAGACAAACTTCCCTTCACCTCCACTCTCTGTTACTTTTCTCCGTCTAATGTCGTTACATATTATTCCATTTTGTCTGAACACCTCATTTTTCTTCCTATGTTTGTTAGACCAGTCTTGTTTGCGATTTGTCACAAAGTTATTTTCTTTACCTCTAGGCCGTCGTAGAATGTTCAAAAAAATTATCGACATACTTCTTCATTAGGTATTCTTTCACATCTTGCCGGGACAGACGTTGTACCAGAATCCAAATAAACCTGACCAAAAAAAAATATGGTGGCCTTCCGGAGAATTGTCTGTTTAATAGCAGTGTTTGTTGGTGAGTACAGAAACTTGTACCGTTTCTTTCAATATTAAAGCTCACAGCAACAACAGCTAACTATGTTCGTATGTCAGCTGTAGACGCAATCATCAGTAACAATTTTAACATCCGAGGCCTCCACTCACAGTGTTAGAGTAGGAAAACTAGATGTAATCGGAACGAGAAAGAAATAGGCTGGTTAAAATAATAAATGACAAGAAAATGAAAAATATGAACATATAGATAATAATGTTAAACGAGTCTGAGTAAACTGATGTCAAAGGCATGGAGATTAAGAAACAAATGTACAGACAGAGATGCAGACAGACTGACAAATAGGTAGGTAGGTAATGTTTTTTTGTTTTAGATAAGATTTTTTTAGGTGTGGAGACACAACCACGTAAGTAGAACTGATAGATATCGTACTGTTACCAACATTTGCCACAACATTGCTTCCTTTTGAACATTAGTTGAAAGATGTTCATATTGCTAAGACTTGACGTTCTTACCTAGTTTAGATTGTAAGGCTCTGGTTCATAGTGAAGTAATAACAATGTTAAAGCCTTTATTGTAACAGAACTATTGCCCATGGCTAGTACTAGACTGTGATCGTATGACGTTATTCTGTCTGGTTAACTGGTAACATGTATATTCATTTGACGTAATACAGTCGAACATGTATTCCGTTCTCACTTTAACTTGTGTTATTGATTATCTCAGACCTCTTCGATGTGCCTTGTTCTTTAACCTGTTTGTAACAAATAGTTTTTTTTCTGTACGTGTCTACGGACGATGGTCCCTCTCAAGTTTATAGCCTAACTGTCAGCTCTTTCATTGCGTCTTTCATCTATGCTGTCCATCTGTCTTTTTAACCATCTCTATACTTCCTGCTTTGAGGTAATGGAAAAAATGGATCTCGTTTACATGCCCATTGAGGCTTCCTTCCCAGAGTTGTTCTGGTACCCACTTCATGAAGCTGGGTTGACCCCGGAGCCGTTTCAGGTCTAAAAAATCCCACTTCAACTGGGGATCGAACCTTGGACCACCGAACTAGGAAGACAGTGCACTAACTATTGCGCTACCGCGGCTTCCGCTTTAACAAAGAATTTTTTTTTTAAATTTGCTTCTTTCTTCTTTGTCGTTCGTTCACAAATAACCACATCTATCTGCCTTATAAAACTGGCCACTTGTCTCAGGCTTCTCTCGTCACCATACAGTTTATCACTTAACTGGGTTGGAGAGGACCATACTGCCGATCTGCTCTTCTCATGGAGCCGACAGTTATTGAGGACATGTTCGACTGTTTGTTGGTTTGTCTGTTTGTCTGTTTGTTTGTTTGTCTGTTTGTTTGTTTGCCTGTTTGTTTGTTGTGTTTGTTTTGTTTGTTTGTTGTGTTTGTTTGTATTGTTTGTTTATTTGTTTGTCTGTTTGTCTCTTTGTTTGTTTGTTTGTCTGTTTGTTTGTTTGTATGTGTGTTTGTTTGTTGTTTGTTTATCTGTTTGTCTGTTTGTTTGTTTTGTTTGTTTTGTTTGTGTGTTTGTTTGTTTGTTTGTTTGTTTTGTTTGTTTTGTTATTTTGTTTTGTTTGTTTGTTTGTTTGTTTCATGTATTGTTTCTCTGTTTGTTTGTTTGTTTGTTTGTCTGTCTGTTTGTCTGTTTGTTTGTGTGTTTGTTTGTATCTTTGTTTGTTTGTGTGTCTGTGTGTCTGTTTGTTTGTTTGTTTGTCTGTTTGTCTGTTTTGTTTGTTTGTTTGTATTGTTTGTTTTGTTTGTTTGTTTTGTTTGTTTGTCTGTTTGTTTGTTTGTTTGTTTGTTTGTCCTGCCAACCTGGGACACCAATATTTTAGGGTCTATCATTTCTGTTGTCACGTGACCCTTTCTCTCTGTCTTACGAGTCCTGACATTTAGCTATATTTATGTATTTATTTGAGCTCAGTAAAATAGATTTAATGTTTTACAAAATTATGTTTTAGCTTGTACAACCAAGCACTAACGTTCAATCTATTTTAATATCTGCAGTATCACTACAAGTGTTTATATCAACTTAGTGTTATACATTTTAGATTTTGAAAAATGCAGTATTTCGGTTATTGTAAAAATATTTAACTGATTCTAAGGCATGCTGGGTAAATCTTCAGACGTTAAAAACTGTTATACTTTTAGCCATTTTGATAAGTGCATAAATAATTTATTTTCTACTAATTTTTCTGTTCTTACTTGTATATGTTTTCAACAGACATTCTTAAATAAATATGGTTTATTTTTTTTTATAAAATTATCCTCGTATGTTAGTACTAACGTATTTTCTATATTCTATTTTTAGTTACAGATTTGAAGTTGGCAGAAGTAATAGACGCGTGTATGGAAGATCTCATAGATTTAATGAACGAGCCAAGTTTGTTCAGCTGTAGGGAATATTCAAAATGTCTGATAGTGATCCAAGAACTTCACATGCAAGATGTAACACTAGAGCAAATAGAAGACATTGAAGAGGAATTTCAAACTGACCTCACCAGGCTGGGAGTTCCTTGCGTCTTAGACTTTGCAGGCATGATACAAGAACTGCGGGGACAACTGACTACAGCTACAACACTATCATCAACTGCCAGTACAACAATGTCAGCAACAACCACACCAATACATACAACAGCATCATCAACAACACCAATGCTAACATCAACAACTACCACAACACCATCCACAACCGTCAGTACACCATTGTCAGTAGCAACCGAACTAATAAAAACAACAGCACCATCAACAACACCAATACTAACATCAACAACAACTACTACACCATCAACAACCGTCAGTACAACATTCTCAGCAACAACCACACCAATAAGAACAACAGCACCATCAACAACACCAATACTAACATCAACAACTACTACAACACCAACCACAACCGTCAGTACAACATTCTCAGCAACAACCACACCAATAAAAACAACAGCATCATCAACAACACCGATAATATCCACTCCAATAACACTAACAACAGTAAGCACACCAACGCAAACAACAGCTACAACATCACTGCCACCATATACAACTGCTAAAACAACAACGACAACAACAAACAGACCAACTAACACAACTACAGCAAAAACAGTAACAGCAACTAACGCATCAACATATAAAACAACTACTTCAACATTACCAACAACCACGCCAACAAATACAGCAACCACAGTATCACCAACAACAACACCAGAAAATACAAATCCTTCAGTAACATTACCAACGACTACTAAACGAACTTACAAGGTTACTCGAACAAGATCTTCAACAGGAACTACGCCAACAACAACAACAACTCCAGGAGGTAGAGGTAAGAACTAGGTATGATGTGAATAGTGGTGTAATAAAATGATGAATCTGTTTCACTCCGAGAGGAAGGTTCTTTGTAAATGTCGCTGTGTTCCCTGTCTTCCTGTGGTAAGGAGATTTAGGAACTAATATCTATTCCCTCACTTACCTATTATGCAAGAATCACTCCAGATGACTGTATGCGTCATTGTTGTAAATATTAACATAATAAACAATTTTCACGAACATTACATATCCCAGTCATTGATCCAATTCGGCAAAAGAAGATATAGGGACGAAACTTTTGTTCACCTAGGTCTTCTAATGAGTAGGCTACCTCCCTTTAAGTTGATCACGGTTTTAAGGACTGACTATCTTCATTGCAGACGGACAACTGTCATCAGTACCCTGATATCCTCCCTTTACTCTTCCTCACTTAAATCCAATTACAGCTCAAGTCACAGCTACAGACAGACAGAAACATCACAGACACTACACTTAAAGACCTGTGGCGATGGGGGAGTGGCGAACCAGAAAGTGTGGATACACTCAAGCTGCAGCCACAAACCTGCACACAGGCGGCTCAGGCCATAGAGTCGTTTCTCGCTGGAACTTTGAAGCAGCGGCAAGATCCGGCAGCCCCCTGAGCGACTGAGCAGCCCTCTTTAGGATCACTATGCTCACCTCCATGGCATGAGAAAGGGGCTAGAAAAGGTGCCCTGAACATAGCCTGCTTCAACCTACTCTGACCAGCTTGACGCGGCTAGAGGGTATCCCAATCATGCGTTCGAACGAAAAATAAGAAAAAAATGAAGGTGAATACCTTCGGCACGTGGAACGTGCGAACACTACTCGACAATACCCTGGCCGACAGACCTGAAAGACGGACTGCACTTGTGGCCAAAGAACTGGCGCGCTATAATGTCGATATAGCAGCCCTAAGTGAGACACGACTACCAGAAGAAGGTCAGATTACTGAAATTGGAGGTGGCTACACATTTTATTGGAGTGGCCGGGACAGCAAGGAACGGCGTGAGGCTGGCGTTGGATTCGCCATTAAATCTCATATCGTACGTAAACTTGTCAAATCTCCTAAGGGCATTAATGATCGCCTAATGACCCTTCATGTCCCACTAGGAAGCAACAGAAGTGCCACACTGATCAGTGCATATGCCCCAACAATGACAAACCCAGAGGAAACTAAAGAAACATTTTATGACGAACTTAACTCTATTATCTCATCAGTTCCTAAATCTGAGAAACTTATTATTCTCGGCGACTTTAATGCCAGAGTAGGCACTGACCACAACACCTGGGAAGGAATACTTGGAAAACATGGCATAGGCAAATCTAATAGTAATGGGCTCCTATTACTCAGCCTGTGTGCCACACATGATTTGTCCATCACGAACACCATGTTTCGCCTACCCACTCGAAATAAAACAACATGAATGCACCCCCGCTCCAAAGTGGCATCTCATTGATTATGTCATCACGAGAAGGAGCGACAGACGTGACGTGAGAGTGACCAAGGCCATGTGTGGTGCCGAATGCTGGACTGACCACAGGCTGATTGTATCAAAACTCAACCTTAACATACAGCCCAAGCGAAGACACCAGAGTCAGAAACCCATGAAGAGGCTCAACGTCACAAAACTTAAAAGCGAAGCAATCGCAGAGAGCTTCTCAAGGAACTTGGACAGCCGTCTGAGGGACGTTGAGCTCGGTCAAACCACTATAGAGGAAAAATGGGCCACTCTAAAGAACACTGTGTACTCTGTAGCCTCTGAGAGCTTGGGATGTACAACACGCAAGAACCCTGACTGGTTTGATGAGAATGATGTAAATATTAAAGCACTGCTGGCTGAAAAATATCGCTTGCACAGAGACTATCAAAGCAACCCTTCCTCAACATCCAAAACGGCAGCCTTTACCAACATACGCAGAGTTGTCCAGAATAAGCTCAGATAGATGCATGATGCATGGCTCAGCAATAAAGCAGACGAGATACAGAGATATGCAGACAGAAATGACTCAAAGAGCTTTTATGATGCCATGAAAGCAATTTATGGCCCTCAATCAAATCAATCATCACCGGTCCTAAATGCTGATGGCATGGCATATCTCACTGATAAAACGCAGATTTTGGAACGCTGGGCACAATACTTCAATGCCATCTTAAATTATCCATCAACCGTGAACGACCAGGCCATTGCAAGCATACCGCAAGTTACAGTCAATGATAGACTTGACCTTCCACCCAGCTTGGAAGAGGTCAAGAAAGCAATCAGTCTACTGTCCAGCGGCAAAGCCCCTGGATCAGATGCTATTCCTGCTGAGATTTATAAAGCTGGAGGCAGCATGCTGCTGCAGAGACTAACAGATCTCTTCCACTCAGTCTGGGATGAAGAACAGATACCACAGGAATTGAAAGATGCCACCATTGTTCACATATACAAGCGAAAGGGAAATCATCAATCATGTGATAACCATAGGGGAATCTCCCTATTATCTCATCATCTCATCTCAAACCATAACCCGTCATGGGTCGTAGGGGTGCCATGGTGGAAGCATCAGCAGACAGGGTCCTCCACTGCTCTCTATTCTCAGCAATGCGTACAAGTGTGGAGAAACCGTGTCCTGCCCATTCTTTGATGTTATCAGCCCAGGATTTTCTTTGCCTTCCTCTTCTCCGTTTACCTTCGACTGTTCCCTGGAGGATCGTTTTCGAAAGGGAGTCATGACGAGTTACATGCCCAAACCAGGCAAGCTTTCGACGTTTCACTATTGACAAAAGTGGTTCTTGATGGCCTGCATAGGTGTTTATCTTCTCTCTAACATAGACATTTGTTTTGTGCTCTTTATAGCAAATGCGCAAAATTCTTCTATAACATTTATGCTCGAAAGCCTGAATCCTTCGCTCCGTATCTGCAGTGAGTGTCCAGCCCTCACACCCATACAAGAGAATAGATAATACAAGTGATTTGTATAATTTGATCTTCACAGGAAAACTGATGTTACTTTTCCAGATCACATTCAACCTTGTCATGGCAGCTGAGGCCATCTCAAGTCTTGTCTTGATTTCTTTATTTGATCTTCCATCACTACATATAGTGGACCCGAGATATTTAAAGGTGTTAACTTCTTCTAACGTTTGCCCATTTAACGTAATGTTGGTCGGAACATGTTTCTTATGGCTATTCACCAATATCTTGCTTTTTTCTATATTAATTTCCATCCCATATGTTCTTGTTACTTTCTCCAGTCTAGAGGTAAGGTCTTGAAGTTCTGATTCTGTTCCAGCTATCAGATCAATATCATCAGCAAAACGTAGATTACACAGAGGTCGGCCTCCAATCGATATGGTTGATTTATAATCGTAGAGAGCCTCCTGCATAATATGTTCTAGATAAATGTTAAAGAGCACTGGTGACAGGATACATCCCTGGCGAACTCCTACAGTTGTTTTGAAAAATTCTCCAATGTCATTGCTTGCAAAAAAACAGCACTGCTTGCGTCCTTGTATAGTGCTTCAATGATATCTATGATGTTGGTATCAAAATTGAATTTTCTCATTATTTGCCATAAACCTTCATGCCAGACTCGATCGAAGGCTTTTGTGAAATCGATGAAGTTATGGTATAAATCATGTTGATGCTGGAGATGTTTTTCGATCAGTAATCTAATATTGAAGATTTGTTCTGAGGTACTTCTTTTTGGTCTAAAGCCAGCCTGTTCCTCTGACAAGATTTCTTCTGATTTCTGTTTTATTCTGTTCAAAAGTATCCTTAACATCACCTTACTTGGATGACTAATAAGGCTAATGGTTCTGTAGTTCTTGCACATTTTTAGATTTCCTTTCTTTGGAAGCGGTATTACTAATGACTGCGTCCATTCTTTTGGCCATTTTTTTGTCCTCTATATCTTCTGGCAAATTGTTGTCATGATTTTTACTATATCTGGTCCTCCATATTTCAAGAGCTCTGCTGGTATATTATCCACACCCGGTGACTTCCCTCCTTTCATCGAACATATAGCCTCTTCCACTTCTTCCCGTAGTATTATCTATTGCGGGCAAAATCCTGGCTCGAGTCCTGCTCAATCGCTTGACTGTTCATCTTGAATCGCAGGACTTACTTCCAGAGATTCAGTGTGGTTTCCGAGTAGGCCGCGGGACCGTCGATATGATATTTGCCGCTCGCCAACTTCAGGAGAAATGCCAGGAACAGTACAGTGACCTATACACAACATTTATTGACCAAGGCCTTGACACTGTATGGAAAATTATGGCGAAAGTTCGGCTGTCCCGATAAGTTATTCAATCCGCCAGTTTCATGAAGGTATGATGGCTCGCGTTCTGAAAGAACCTTTGAACCCTTTGCCGGTCACAAACGGTGTCAAACAGGGCTGTGTGTTCGCCCCGACACTATCTGATATTTGCTGCCATGCTATCTAACGTTACGCATGGCAGTAGTGATGGCGTACACATCAGATATAGGACAGATGGGAAGCTGTTTAATTTGAGACGATTACAGTCCTTTACAAAGGTGAATGAAACAATGATCTCTGACCTTGTCTTTGCGGACGACTGTGCCCTCAACACCTGCACAGAACTAGACATGCAGAACAATATGACGAGGCTTTCTGTAGCGTGTGATGACTTTGGTCTTACCATCAATACGAAGAAATCTGAAGTAATGTTGCAACCTGCTCTGGGAAACCTTACTGTGAACCAAATATCACAGTAAAGAACCAACGTCTCCAAGTGGTGGACAGCTTCACTTATCTAGGCAGTACCCTTACCAAAGATGCGAATATCGACTCCGAGGTCAACAACAGAATTGCAAAGGCAAGTGCAGCTTTTGGAAGACTAAGAGTAAATGTCTGGAATCGACAAGGAATTAGTGCCGCCACCAAGATAAAAGTATATCATGCAATAGTGCTCACTACCCTCCTGTATGCCTGTGAAACATGGACAGTGTATAGCAGACACGCCAAGAAGCTTAATCATTTCCATATGAGCTGTCTTCGCAGGATACTCAGGATCAAGTGGCATAATAGAGTATCTAATTCTGAGGTCCTCAACAGAGCACATATCTCAAGCATCTACACATTGCTGCAGAGGGCTCAAACTAGATGGGCCGGACATGTTGTTCGCATGCCCGAAAAACGCCTCCCAAAGCAGTTGATGTACAGCGAACTCTCTATGGGTAAGCGAACAGTAGGGGGACAAAAGAAACGCTTCAAAGACACACTGAAAGCATCGTTGAGCAGCTTCAAAATTGATGTCTCCTACTGGGAGACTATCGCACATGATCGCTCTGCCTGGCGGACAAACATTACTCAAGGCGCTCGCATTGCAGAACAGAATTTAGCTGATAAGGCAAAAGGCAAGCGTGCTGCAAGAAAAGTCAGAATGCAAAGCAACACTACTATCGACTCTAACCATGTGTGCCCCGTATGTGGCAGGGCCTGTAGGGCCAAAATAGGATTAATTAGCCACATGAGATCACGGCACTGATGTCTGACAATTCAAGTCTGAAGCTGTCGCCATCTTCGCTTGCGATGGGGAAACTATTATTATTATCCTCCCTTAGATCACAAACTTATGTTGATGTTAACAGACAAACCAAGAGTATGAACCAAACCCGAAGTGCTTGATGTCATATCGTTTCACTGTATCAGTGGTGCTAAAGGAATGTTCTTTAAACTTGTAAAATTGTATTCGCCGATCTGCTATATATATATGTACATATTATCAACAAGCTCAGTCAGAACATCCAGGAGACGCACATAAAATAAATAAACAAATAAAAAATTAGTAGAAAAACGAGCAATGAAAACAGCCCAAAGAAATCAATACATAATTATGTTATGCGCATTCTGCTGTATGTCTTGATGAGTGGGCGTGCAGAGCATATGTATGTCTATTAAACTCAATATATATTTTTATTATTCATAACATAGATTACAAAAATTGTTTGTTTTGCTCTGCTCAGATGTCTTCAATTTTCTTTTTATTTTGCTGGTTGTTTCTCAGAATCTATTTCTCAATGCTGATTTCAATGTTCGATATGACATTTTTATAATATTTTCATTTTTTACTTACTTTAATTTTTATATCCACTGTTGCAGTGAAGCATAGTGCTGAAGTTTACGTTCTTGTGCCAAGTGTCTCACAATGGCTGCTGTCAGCTTGTGTTGTTGTAGGATGTCTGTGATGTCTATCGATCTGCATTTTGTTCTTCCCATGCGCTGAAGCCAGATCTCATAGTCGTGTAGGCGAGTAGTGGTAATGTATCAGGCTCCATTCTCATGAGCTGGTTAAACCACATAATTTTCTATCTCTCTATATACTTGATGAACGGTGTGGTTCCAACAATTTTTCTAATGTCATCATGTCCAATTCTATGTATCCTGGTAACCATTAATGGCTTTTGTTAAGCATCTCATCTCACATATTGTTATTGTTCTCTTCTGTGTTTTGCCCAGGGACCATATTTGACCCTGATAGCAAAGTGTTGGTAAGAATATACTATTTTATTTGATCCTGATAGCAATTATGTTGTAAGAATCGTATAGCTCCCATTCTGATATTCTAATGTTTGAATAGTGGTGACAGTTGGTTAGTCGCTACATTGGCCTTTTGACGTCTCGTTTAATTTCTCTCTCACGTCTTTTATTGTCAGTAAAAATTCTTTACTTATTATTTGAAATGTAGAACCTGTTTATGGCTGATGTTGTTGACAGATATGTTAAGTGAGCTAATCTTCATAGCTTCTGTCTTTGATGTGCTGATCTTCATGCTGTATCTTTCATATGTTTGAATTCAGTACATTTGTTAGACTTTTCTTTTTGTTTTCATCCACTTACATTAGGAAAATTTATTAAATAATTATTTTGTTTTTGATATATACATTTTCAACTATATTAAGCAATACTTTATGTAGATCAATGTTTACCTCCTCTTCTACGGAAAATGTGGAGTTGTGTGCTTTGTATATAGAGATATGACTCTATATCGATCTGTGATTTATTGTAAGAGCTGTATGTTATGGCTACCAAAAAGGAGATTGTTTGTTTTGTTCCATAGAGCTGTATGTTTTGTATATAGAGATGTATGTTTTGTATATAGAGTTGTATGTTTTGTATATAGAGTTGTATGTTTTGTTCATAGAGTTGTATGTTTTGTATATAGAATTGTATGTTTTGTAAGAATGATAGCAGTGGAATCTTTTGATATTCAGTTTTACGCAGAAGAAAAGTGGCGTAAATATAGATGTCTATTTCTGTGATACCTAACGGGCTGATCACCCGTTTGCCAGTCACTTTGATTACGGAAACAACAACAAACGGATTGATTTGTCGTTGCCCTAAAGACGCCATTAGGCGTGATGGGAACAGCGGCAAAGAAAATCTATTCGCTGTTGCCCTTAAGACGCCACTAGGCGTAATGGCCACTGACTGCTTTGCCGGTCGTTGGCTAAGGACGGAAGAAGAAGAAGAAGATTTCTGTGATAGTTTAAAGCAGGGCTGTGGAGTCGGTCGTTGTTTAGTGGACCTCAGACCTCAGTTAACTCTAAATGGTCCCGAAAATACACGACTTTAAAGTTACTCGAGCCAAGGTAAAGATCCACGAATCTCAGTAAAAATGAGGGTGTCTAGAAATTCAAGTCTGAATAAACTTGCAACTCAAACAGGAATTTCCATGCTCCTTTTTCCACAAAATGTTCCATTTTGACTACTTTCCACGTCTTATCCTATTTTTGATTTTTCGCTTTTCTAAAATTATGTACTAATATAAAATACTACTGTTTTTAACTATCAGTAAAATATTTTTTTAATTTCAGCTATGGCCAGATTTATCTCAATCATTCTGAATCCTCGAATATTTCCAGTCCCCACTATTATTAACAGAAGAGTTCGTTTGGGTAAGTTTATTGTTCAGTTTCGTTTTTTAGTTTAGTACGTACGCCGTACGTACATCCATAGGTGATATGTTCCTTTTCAGCTAAGCATCAATCGGATAGTGATAGGAGTGCTTCGCCTTCAGGGAAGTACCTAGGTTTAATTTTTATAATTTTTAATATTTATTTAGGTTCTTATGTGTCCTATCTAGCCTTCAATTTCTTTCCTTTCCCCGACGAAGGCCTTGTGGTCGTAACGTTGGCTATTTTCTTTGTCTTTTGTCCTCGTAAGACGAATGACCTTTTTTCGATTTTTTTTCACACCCATCCATTTTACTCCACGTCTTACAGCAGTTCCCCTCAACTTCCTTGCCTCTGCTCTGAGGTTACTTGAGAATGGTCCTGTTTGCCACTGACAGCTTTTTTGTGCGCCAGTGCTTAATGTCAGAAAGACACCTCCACTTCCATTTTCTGTTGCATTAGTTGCAGATCCATCTGTGTATGCATGGGTCCAGGTGTGGCGTGTGTAATTTTTCTCTATGTATTTTCTCGATATGGATTTTCTCTGTTGCAGTCTGGCTCTTCTTTTTTTCAATTCCAGGAATCAACATCTCACTAGATTCAAACCTGATTTTTTCCAAGCCCTAAAAGAGGTTGAGAAACTCTACTGTATTTCTAAATTTAGCGCTCACAATACAATACCCTGCTATATCGAAATCATTGAAGATGCTGCTCTGACTGTCATAGCGTTACCACCCACTCGCGTCACTATGGGATGTGTTTCTGCCCTTATAATAATCAAATCCGATTTGAGAGCAGCAATGAAGCTGGACCTATTAGAAACCATCCTTAAATACTTTTTGAGTTTGTGTTTTGTATTATTGTCTGAATGAATGAATAGTTCATTGTTTAATCCACGAAAACCACGGGTTAATTTATTCACACATATACCAGACGTACGAGAATCTGATTGGCAGAGTGGTTAGAGCGTATGTTTCTCGTGGCAAAGGTGCAGGGTTCGAATCATGGTACCGACACGCTCTAGTCTACCCAGCTGTAAATTGGTACCTGACCAGAGTCAGGGAAGGAAAAGGCAGCTATGAAGGGAACTGGTTACTCCACCTCTCGGTGCTGGACTTAGTATGGTGAAGTCTCTAACACTTCACTCCCCTACGGCATGTTTATGCTATGAGACTAACTGTACCTTGACCATATTTACACATATAACTCTATATGAGTGCATACTTTTATGTCATATGACTAGTCAACAAGAAAACTATAGACGGAATAGGAGTCGGACGTCTAAAATGTTAACAGTCGGACATCTAAAATGTTAACAGTCGGACGTCTAAAATGTTAACAGTCGGACGTCTAAAATGTCAACAGTCGGACGTCTAAAATGTTTGGTCGACTCCACAACCCTGGTTTAAAGTTTTACACTTTTATTCACAGGCTGCATACACGACACAACAGATGGGTGTTCTGGTCGCCCTGATGATGACTACCCCGCCTGTTTTCCACTTTGTCAGAAAGGTGTTTTCATCACCTGTTCTAATGAACGTACCCGCATCAGGTAAAAGATTAAGTGTCATCAATAACTACCTTTGTTGTTCTTCTTCTCCTATTTCTCATTGGTATGTCATTGTCTCCCGAACTTTGTCACCTGCAAACATGACGTTAATGAATAGAGATGTTGAGATTTGCTGCTTTTAGATTTTCTTGATCCTGTTTGGATTGTTTAACATATATGGAGAAAGTTCTGTAACAGGAATACGCATTAGTTGTAAACATAAATAGTGAACATACTACAACGTGCAGACACATTTTGTGTAACATAAAGAAGAGAATACTGTAACAAGAATACACATTACGTATAACATATATAGAGAACATTCTATAACAATAATATACATTATGTGTAACATAAGGAGAACATAGTGTAATATTGAGACACGTAATGTGTAACATATATCGAGAACAAAAATCGAGAAAAAGATAGAGACACATTATGTTTAACATATATAGAAAACATACTGTAACAGGAATACGTATTATTTGTAACATGTAGAGAGAACATACTGTAACATGGAGACACATTATTTGTAACATATATGGAGAACATACTGTAACAGGTAGACACATTACGTGTTACATTTATGGAGAACATACCTTAACAGGAAGACACATTATGTTTAACATATATAGAGAACATACTGTAACAGGGATTCACATTAGGTGTAACATATAGAGAACATATTGTAACAGGTAGACGCATTATGTGTTACATTTATGGATAACATACCTTAACAGGGAGACACATTATGTGTAACATATATAGAGAACATACTGTAACAGGGAGACACATTATGTGCCTCTATGTACATGGCACCTGTTATGTGCTAGATGTCACCATATAGTTTAACCTGTTCATTACTGACTTCACGAATTTTATTTAAACCATTTGTTTACAGATGTTCGTTCCATTTTATTTTCATTACAAGATGCAACTATTATCAAACTTCAGGAACATTATTTTTCCTCCACACACAGATATTGTCAGTCCGGCTGGTACTCGAATCGTGCAAGGAAGTTCTTAGCAAAAATCATGTATCACCCAGCCACTAAAAACTGTCAGTACAAAACGTTATACTGTCCACGTGACCTAGATAACCAGGTCTATAAAGCTGACATCCAGAAATAGTTCTTATTTAATACTATTTACAATATTTTGCTGTCTCTATTTGAAAATCCATTATTTTATTTGTCTAAAGAGTTGTGTTAATTTATTGCATTAAAATCATCAAAGCCATCAGCATCGATCTATGTGTGATCACTAAATCAAAGTTCACTGTCATCACTACAACATTAAATTGTCACTCCTACTAACGTCTTTATTGTCAATATAATTAAATACGTTACTGTCACAACCTCAATATCAGTTTTACTGAAGGCGCAATCACATTGATTTCAGCACTAAGATTATTCTGTCAATACCACTTACACTCTTTGTAGTCGTTGAAATGTAGCAAGAATTGGGGGGGAAGCTGAAGGTGGCCAGAGAACACATTACACAAAGGCTGTCAGGTCCAAGGAAGATCGCTTGCCATGAGAGGTCACTCAAATTTTGGCTCGTCACATGCAAAATTACACGTCACGCGAATGCTCTCTTTACATCAGTTTCAAATTTTATTTAAAATATTGTTTGATTGGATCGTTCATCAGTTTTACAGTTTGTTCCACTTTTATTTGTTCGACTATGTATATCAGTTGCCACTTGTTGTCATATTAATCCTTGTGGCGAAAGGTTTTTATGAGAATAGTTGTCAGTAGCAGTTACTGAAAGAACAGAAGAATTATGTCTGACAAGCATGAAGTTCCAGTGTCAGAGAAGAGCACTGATATCACAGGATAGTCACGGCTGTCAAGGTCCTCTACTTCAGATAGTATCAGATACAAGTTAGAGCCTAATATGCCACCTTTGCTATGGAACTATCCTATGATAGTCAACAATTCAGTAAAACTCAAAATTCAACAATATAAAATTGATAAGTCAGAGTATTACAATTACTGAATCATTTATTATGTACATCTATCTTTTGTTTTTTCTTGTGCAATTATGAATGATGAAATGATGAAAATTGAATGAATAAAATTTAATTACAAAATTGAATAATAGTTGAGTTATATTCAATGGCTAAATAAGAAGTCCTTTCTGGAATCTGCAAAATAACATAAAATGTTCATCCAAATGTTCCTTTATCAAAGTTTCTCTTGTCTGGTCTATTACTTTCAGAACTGTTTTCTCCTCATTACACAATAGTCACTTTGCTTTTTTTTTTGAACCACTTATAATGGCTGCGTGAGTTTTGTTTACAAAAGAATACGTAGCATTATATTTGTGTTACTGTCCCTCTATGAATTATACACCTCAGTTTGAGTGTCAGTAGCAGGTTTGGCCCTAGACCACCAAGCACTTGATGGGGCCTAGGACTTGAATGTAGGATTTGCTATCTCTGATGCTCTGTGTTGATCCAGGAATGCAATTATTTATCTAGGATTCTAGACCTCTGATGTAGTTATGACACAAATGAACCTGGGGACAATACGTGACAAGTTGGCTAGCCTTTGGTCATAGATTCCCCAAGCCTATGAGTGTCCCCATGAACGAGAATTGTTCAGATGTTTGCATGTATATGAATGATACATTGGTCAGTTCTGATTAGAATAGACAGACAAGACAGGTGTAATGTCTGCATAACATTTCTAAAAATAATTCAAGATGAATAAAACATTAATTACATTGTAAACTTGATTCAGGATGCTACATTCGCCTTTCACATTCTGGAGTGCCAAGTCCATTATTTTGCAGTGTAAAAACTTTAAATTGATCACTCCTACTGGACATTCAATGATTAAACGTTTGGTATGCATCGAATTCCTTTAAACATGCACAATAATTCAATTTCAGTTCAGCAGTCCATCTGTGCTTCCCTCAGCTCATGTGGGGTCTATGGTTTCGGTCCCCCAGAAGAGGTGCGATTTTTTTAAGGCCGCAAACGGCTCCTGTGGGTCGACCCAGCCTTCAAACGGGTACCAGAGCATACTTCTGGGAAGGTTAAGGCGCGGTTGGGCGTGGATGCTAACCAACCATCACCCCTAGTGGTGGCGACGGTCCAGAAAAATATGGGCCTACAGCAACCAAATTCCCAATATGTCCTCAATGGGCCCCCCGTGGTATCGGGATCCTTTACCTTTACCTCTGGTCTGAATTCCTGATACATATTTCTAACACAAATAATCTGCAATAAAACAAATTATGTATTCATAAATTTACATACCCTCTTATAGGATAGATGCAAAAGTAACTGAACAGACTCGGTTTGGTGATAGGAAGAGCGGCACGCAAACCCAGCAAAAAAATGGTAAAGGTTATAAGCCTTGGGCGAAGCGTTCCCATTCCTTCAGTCCTATCTGTTTCTCTGCTCTGTGTGTGTGTGTGTGTGTGTGTGTGTGTGTGTGTGTGTGTGTTGTAGAAGTTCAAAAATTCCGCTGTTGGCCTTTTATAGTTCGAGAGCGGGCGTATCGGGGAGCAATACGGTGTCACTGTTTGCCAACTGTGTATTTTTTGCTGACTCGAGCGAGTTTGTGTTTAGCTTGGTCCAGTAATCTACTTCATGCTTCTCAGCTCTGTTATCCATGACTTTTATTTATATCTCCTTTTACTTTCCATAACCTCTGCTTTCACTTTATGTAAAGTTTTCCATAATTGGTTCCGACTTCGATTTATATCAAATTTTAAAAAACAATCAACACAACAGTTCTCATCATGCTGGCGCCTTTATCTCCAATTTTCCACAAAAGTAATACACACAACAACCATTCCCTTGAAATAAATATGGCTGGTCTTATCCCTCACAAAAAAAAAAAAAAAAAAAAAAAACGAAATCACTTGTCATTACTTTATGTCTCTCTATTTCCTTGGACGACACACGAATCCATTCTAACACACTTTCATTTCCTCTGCAGAACGCCATTGTAAAAACCGGTGCGTCTACATGCGAGCTTCGCAGTTTTTGATTGTTTGCCAATATTTCTTTTCATTCTATCATAACAAGGCATTGTGTTTACATTACGCTACAATCCTTCTGATATGTACAACCATCTTATGTCTTATTTATTCTCGATGTCTGAGTATCTGCTTTATTTGTTGCGCTTTATGTAAATAAAGAATTATCGTGATCAGAATGTGTCATATGCGTCCCGTTCTTCACCAA